>JAQGBY010000991.1:0-34076 GCA_034698785.1 Mycogona germanica
CAAGCAAACCAGATAACAGTTCCAAACAAGCAAACCAGATAACAGTTCCAACCAAGCACACCATACCACATACTATTCCCGGAACAATTGTCATAACAATTGTCAAAAAATTAAACTGGAAACCCGTGGGAACTACCTTTTCTAGTTTAATTTTTCAATCCAAATATTCAAAGAAGAACTATGGGCCAACTCTTGTTCGTCTTTTTTCGTCCGGCCTGTCCCGGGCACAACCACCATTTTTATTGAAAATAATCCAGACGTTCTTCTTCCTATTATATTGTTTAATATAATATGCGATCTTAAGTATTGTATTTTTCTCTTTTGATTCTAGATAACGTTTCAGGCACTGCGCTGTGTCACGGCCGCCGCCGCTAGTTCCGCCTGTAGCGCTAGTGTCGGTCGCCAGTTTGTCGCCGGAAGTTCCTCATCGGCGTCGCCATTACTGTTACTCTCGGCCATGGGAGAGGGAGCCAATCACGAGACCGTCAAGGAGGACATGTCGCGACCCCTGATGTCGTTCGGCGTCCTCACCGACGTTCAATATGCAAACCGTGACGACTGTCCCAGCTGGTAAGTCCCGCAAACTTGACATCTTTTTCTGTTTACTCTTTATGAGAGACTTTACAAAACAATCAATCATGTAAATATCTACTCTAAAAATCTACCTGTAGAAAATATATATTTTAAATAAATGTTTGTATGTTTTTAGGTACAGCGCAGAAAAGATCCGTTATTACCGCTCTTCGCTAGATCACGTAAGTGGAATCAATCAACGACTTTTCATTGATACCTTGTGATTGCGTGCCTATTGATTTCAATGCTTGTGGAGACAGATCCTCTGATTGCATTGATGAATTGGCAACATCAGTCAGCACCTTTTCCAGTGTATTAATCTTTTTCCAGATTCGCAAAGCGTTTACCAGTTGGTCGGCAGCCAACGACCATCCGGTGCACTTTGTGATGCAGCTGGGTGACCTGTTCGACTGCTGCAATCGAACCCTGGATCTGGACTCGGATGAGGCGGTCCGCAAGTCGCTTCAAGTGTTCGACGAATTTCCTACCATACCCACTTATCACGTGAGCATTTAGTTTCCGGAAACATAAAAATTTGGAAATATTTAATTTTTTTAGAAGCAGATCAAATTAATGTCTCAATCATAAAACGATGAAAAACATATAAACGCCTACTTATATTATTAGAAGAACTATTTCCTAAAAATGTGATCACTATCAACTTGAAAGAAAATTCTTAACATTTCCGGCGCAGGTACTGGGCAACCACGAGCTGGACAACTTCAGCCGGCACCAGCTGGCCGAGTACTACGACCTGGCGGTCGGCCGGATGCTGGAGTTCAAACTGAAACCATCCAGTCCGATCAACCCGTGCACGGACAACATCCGCAACAGCATGGACGCGGTGGGCGGTCTGGAGGACAACCGGCGCTGCATTGACCAGCACTGCATCCCGCTGGACGACGTAGTGCCGCTGGCCTATTACAAGTTCCGTCCCATCCCCGGCGTGGTGGTCGTCGTGCTCGACTGTTTCGACATCTCCATTCTCGGCCACAATTGCGCCAATCCTAACCGACAGGAGGCGCTCGACTTGCTCAGCCAGTTCCATAGCAGCGAAGATAAGGTGAGAGAGCCATTGAATGGACCGGATACGGGATACGGGGTTATAAAATTGAAATGGCTGTTGGAAATGCGTAGTCAGATGTTAACCTTTGATTCGCCAAATTGTCGTCGCCTTCTGTGGGTTTATAAAGCGGCGTTTTCACCGGAGAAGACTGGCTCCTCAAGAGCATAGGAGAGAAAAATTCGCAGCTTCATGCTGTTTTAGGTGTAAAGCGAAAAAGGGTAGCTTTGAGGAGCGGCTCCATGGAGCACTCCCATCACGAATAGAAATTGTTCCTATAGTGAAGGGATCCTCGCATGGGATCCGTTTACTGAGCGCCTTCTGTGCGCTCACTCACGGCTCCGCTCCGCTTTCTCCGCTCTCCATCAGCGCCAATGGCACAACAAGAAGAGCGCTCAGTTTTCATGCATCAGCGCCTTCTATTGAGCAAATATTACAACGGCGTGTGAATGGAGCACTGAATCGCTCCATTTTGGTGTAAACCGAAAAGATCGTAGGAGCGTTGGTTGTCGGTTGCAGGGCAGAGGAGCTCGTTCTTATCTCCTGCGATCGGAGAAAATTGGCTCCTCAGGAGCCGATCTTTTTATTTGAAACCGCCGCTTAATTTTTATAAAACAGTAGACCACAATTTTTTTAATCTCATTGGAACCACTTAAAATAAAAATAATTAAAGCAGGCGTAACTTTTATATGATGTAGTAATTTTTAATGTCTTCGTTATAATACTTGTATGATGTATTTGATTTTATTCGCAGCACAATGCTGACATGTTTCCATATGGATTGCAATTTTGTGTCGTGCGTTTCATTGTCTCTTTATCAATTGGGAGTCCCGACTATGAAATTGGAACACTTCCGCTGTCAAACAATAAAGTCACCAGTGCATGTGGTCTGACCTAAAGTCAGCATCCGAACCAAACAAATTCAAATGACCTATCTTAATTTAATTTTTGGTTTAGCTTTCCTTTCCTCTTTTACCATTGAAGAAGAAAAATCAAACATATTTATAATGAAGTAATCTTCGAAGACCAAGAATGGCTCTTATACTAAACTGGATTTTTCTAGAGATTTTGCAACGTTGGATTCCCTGTCCTCTTCTTTTTTTCCTTCAGACATTTTTTAAAAATCTCGGCTCATTCCTCGTCTTTCCGATATTACGTCTCTCACGCACTCTAGGTTGTTCGATCGAGAGAGAGACAAATGGGATTTGAGAGGTAAATTTTCAATTCTAGACAAAGTGGGATTACTCGGACCACCTGGAGGGAATGGACAAGCGCTTCGTCGCCTACAATGGCGGAATCAGTCGCGAGCAGATGAACTGGCTCGACGCCGAACTGACCACGGCCGGCGCCAACGACGAAAAAGTCATCCTTTGCGGTCAGTTCGCAAATCAATCTGCTTTTTTTGCTCATTTAGTTTTTCACTTCCGGTCTTATCCTATGACGCGCCTGACTAGACAAATTGACCGCTTCGTTCGACAGTCTTCGTCATGGCAGCGAAATTATTTTATAATATTTTTAAAAACTCTGTTTTGAGTGTGAATAGTTAGATACGTTAAAACAATATTTTGTGAATTAGTACTCTGAGGTATCAGTTGAGCAGTAATTAGAAATCTAATGTCGCTGGCGTCGCTGGTATCACGTGAGAGCGACGACAGCGCCATTTTGGTCAAGTGGAGACGCCATCTTGGAATTTTCCTTTTTATCGGAAGCATTGCTTGAAACTTCAACGGCTTATATCTCGAGAAATACGCAGAATCTAGATCTGAAATAAGTTGCGTTCAACTACAAATTTGAGGAACTATCTACTGATCAAGTTTCATTCAATTGCGTTAAGTCGTTCGTAAGTTCCGAGACAGATATTGGCCAGATGTTGTCGGTCCAAGTGTTGAGCAGTTATCTCACGTATCCGTTCCATTATTTTTCATTTTTGTAATTTTTTGCTGTCAGGTCACATCGCCATTCTGCCAGACAGCTGCAAGCCCACATGTATCGTTTGGAACTACGAGGAAGTTTTGGAAGTGATCCACAAGCACTCGTGCGTCATCGCCTATTTGGCGGGACATCTGCACGACAATGGATACGCCGTGGATTCGCAAGGTCGGTATTCCGCGCCTTTCTAAAAATAGCAAAGATTGCGAACTCGCACAGCTGCATGGGCACAGAGACATGTACTCGGCGTATCACATAATACACAATATAGCTATAGAATATTCCAACAACTAACATATTGATGCATGTCTGATGTGAGTGTGTTTGTTTTGCATGAATTTTTGATCACGAATGAATCATCACATTTGGCAAAATTCCACAATAGTCTGTACGAATACAAATATATCTAGTATTCCTAATTATCGTGAGTTTAGTGAATTATAAATTATTCCAATAAGCTCATTTAATTATTTAAATTGCGAAAAGAACAATTATTTTCATTTTAAAAATTGGAATACCGTTCTTTGAATATTGTTAGCAATTTTCTTTGTTGTATAGTTTTCACAAAGTTTAAATTACTGCTAAAATAACCTCTTACAAATGGAATTTTGTTACCTGTACCCATATTACTTGTTTAAATAGTATTTACAACAAAAATAGTGCTTGCAAAAAATGAAATAGTAATTGTATTTGTATTTGAAAAAATATAGTACTTTCAAAAATATTGTACGCATAAAAGTTGTACTTGGGGAGGGAATAATATTGAATTAATACTTGAAATAATACTTTAGCCCTTTAAGCGGGGAATTGATTTTCAAGAACCCACATTCTGTTGTACAATTAATTTTATATTGTATTATAAAATTTTATAAAACATTTATTGTCCAAAACGTAAACAGTTACAAAATAAACGTAACAAAACGTATTTTTTAAAATTATTTTTAAAATCTCTTAACTTACCAGTTTTGGGCTAGCTGACAAAAGGTGCAGATCGGCAAACCGTGTAAATTTGGCCTTCCCGGTTCAAGGGCTACAAATAGTACTTAAGTACTTAAATAATATTTGAAAATCTAATTTGTCTCGTCCGCAGGAATCCATCACGTGACCTTCGCCGGAATCATCGAAGTGAGTCCGGACGATGTGTCCTTCAGCACCGTCCACCTCTTTCCGAACCGC
Source organism: Mycogona germanica (assembly GCA_034698785.1). Taxonomy (NCBI): domain Eukaryota; kingdom Metazoa; phylum Arthropoda; class Diplopoda; order Chordeumatida; family Chordeumatidae; genus Mycogona; species Mycogona germanica. Next base: position 4,742 of record JAQGBY010000991.1, read on the forward strand.
CTCGAAATCGTCGGCTACGGACGAGAAAAGAGCTACACCCTTCCCATTGGAAATTCACTGGCCATTGTCAACGACGAGACAACCAACGTCGTCGCCAGTTGACGCTAACAAAATGCTATAGCGAAAAAAGCCAAGCCACCAAGAGTGTGTCATGGCGTCGACTTGGCAGCGGATCGAGTCAATACTTCTCATATTGGTCGAAAACCTTTCCCTCGCATATTGGACTATTTTTCTCGTCAAATCAATGTTTGTCAAATTTTGCGGAAACACCGAATATAGGATATGTGAATTTAATGTGAATTATTTCACTTAGTTTCATTTAGAAAGGCGCATGCGCTCTCTTAATAATCAGTCCTTGGAATACAACCATTCTTATTAGAAGTAGTCCTTTATCCATATCAGTGATTTAACGATACCCACACCCCACCGGCAAATTAATTTTTAATTAATTATCTTTCATGAAATAAATATCGGGCTTGCCGGTTAATGGGTTAAGTATAACTATGGTATAGAACTATCGTCTTTAAATGCAGCTTTTTCAGTCGAAAGTTACGAATGCAAGATTCACAAATAAGGAATTGAGACAAAGAAATTCGACACATGATCTTACACCTGTGTATGTTGGCGTTTGACACCTTCTAGATTGTTGAGTTTTCGTTTGGCGTTCATGAGTTTCGTGTCGTTCGCTATTTCAGGTGTGGCCACTTACGAAAGTGATTGTACGAGCCGGGATGTTTTTAATGTGACATCGTATTTTAATTTTGAGAAATGGTTATGATGTTGTTAACTTGATGACGCAACCTGTATGTCGTCACATTATTTTTTAATTTGAATCTCTATGCATCTAGAAACCGTTTAGTGGGTTTATTCTCGGACCATCTTCTCTGTAGTTGCTCACCTTTAATTGTTGCTTGCATTACTTAGTGCATACTGTAAAAGTAGGGATTTACAAATTTGGAGTCGTGCTGGGGTGGAGTTCCGCTGGATTTTTATTTAAGGTAATCTGAAAATCAAAAAGCCTAGTAAATTAAATTTCATTTGGTTCTATAATGGTTGGAGTTTAGAGTTTCGGGACGTGTAACCATAAATTTGGGTGGCGAAACTCTTGTTTTATGAAAAATTGAACTATTCCAACTATGAAAGCAATTTTGTTCGGCGCTTTCACTTAGAAACTCTTTCAAGAAAAATCGAACAATCCAAATTCACCTGCAATAACATTCGACCAGAGCAAAAGGGTGAAAGAGAACAACTAGAGCACTTCACTAACATGTTTCCATTGAAACTTGTCCAAGAAAAAGCACGGCCAACATGTGCTCTAAGCCTTATTTGAATGTTTAATCCTTCTAAGTAGTCGGTGTTATAATGTTGTACGTGAAACAATAGGTTCCATAATCGGTTATGCCGTCAAGGTTGATAACCTCTTTGGTGTAAAATAATAATACATAGGTATATCGATATCGCGACGCAGGTAAACTGTTCATTATTATTTATTATCATCCCCTATATTTTTCTTCATGTATTCTCATACCAGACTGACTTTACAGTATTGTTTTCAAGTATTAAGATATAGCCATTGGTTTATTTTTCTCTGATGTGGTTTCAGTTGTTGTTGTGCTCTGTATATCGCGAAATATGTTTTATGCAAATTTGACGTTGACTGACGCTCGCTGTACATTGTTAACAACAGCGTTTGAGACATTTCACGGAATAAAGATGGTACCCAAATATGCAAATTATTTTTGCGTTCTGCAATATGTGCACAGGACTGACAAATACACGTGTAATATAGTCAATTCGCCTGTTGAATAAACCAAGATTTGCAGAGCCCATGTGTTGTTATTTAATTGAATTGTCTGTCGATTGCATACTTTTCTTTAAATAAAAAATCACTGAAATTGTAGATTCTACCAATTGCATTGAACAATAAATTCGGGATATAGTGTGGTCAATGTGGTTGGCATCACAGGTATCACGTGAGAGCGACGACAGCGCCATTTTGGTCAAATGGAGACGCCATCTTGGAATTTTCCTTTTTAATGACAATGCTTAACCTTCAACGACTCATATCTCGAGAAATACGCAACATCGAGATCTGAAATAAGTTGCACTAGACTACAAATTTGAGAAACTATCTACAGCTCAAATTTTTATTCAATTTCGTTAAGCCTGAGTAAGTAAACGTCAAGGCGGACAGATAAAAAAAAGATTACAAATTTTGAAGATTTTAATATAGAAGAAAACACAAGTTCTTCTACCAGTCCAATATTTTCAATGGTCAATGATTTGAATACACACTCGTCAATTGATTAAGGAAAGAAATGTGAATATTTTTTTTAAAAACCATTTTATTAAAAACAAATCACCCAAATCATACTTACAAACAAAATGGAACGCAAAGTAATCATTTTGTCAAACGAATGTACGCAAACACTTGTCAAGAGCAACACAAATAATATTTCTCAAATACAATGTTTCATAAGTTTCAGCTTACAACATATTCGGTCCTGAACTGTTTTACAAGCACTGAGTTTACTGATGGTCCACAAACAAATCATGTCTTCGTGTGACTGCATCCATCGTCGTATCCTGTTTGAATGCACTCGTCACAGAGAGTGTAAAATTTGGCAACTAGCACAACCGATTGACACCATATCTGAGTATGAACAACGTAAAAAATAATGACAGTGACCACTGTAGAGATCGATTAATTTGGAAACAATCATTGGCATCGCAATGAAAATGATTAAGAAAAATTTAAATGATCGTCAAACTTCATCAAAGGTAAAAAGAAATCAATGGAACTCAACATAAACATAACCTGAACTCAAATAACAATCAAAATTGTTCTTTCAAACTGTATTTACACGTTTTTCTGACTGTCTGATTCTTAGCTGTAATTGCAGCATAATTACAAAAATAGATCTCTTTTTTGCACAACAGACAAATTCCTCAAATTCCATTCATCCATCACCTTGAACTATTAAAGAATAGTCAGCAAAACAAAAATTGTATCCCCCTATAAGTATAACCATTTGTAATGCACATCTCCGCATATGACTGGAAATGTGCAAAATCATCAAGTGATCATCTAGACTTGCGCCACTCTTGTTTTGAGTTTTCGCCCACCTTTTTCCACCTTGTTTCGGTAACGTTTCAACTTGTTCAGCTCATTATTTTTTGGCAGTGAAAATAATTGCTCTCTGAATCAGGATTGGGAATGACGCCTTGCTCTGGTGTTCAAGAGATGCAGGTAATGGTTGAATGGTAAGGCGCCCTCAACAGTTGGATGTTCGACGGCCTGCTCTTGTCCATCGAGGCAGCTGTGCGGTAGAACCCGGTCGCTGCAGTATCCCAGAGCTGGTGAGAAGAACGTATCATCGGGACATTCCACCTCACACATGTGGAAGTTGGTACCGTCGCCCAGGAGGTCCTGGCACAGATAGAATTTCTCACAGGTGTCAGGATCTGTGAACTTGCCCTCTGCTAAACAGATTTCACCAATGATCGGAGGTCGTTGACTTGTGGTTGTGGAGGAGGAGGTACTGATGGAAGAGGAGGTGCTGGTGGAAGTGGAGGTGCTGGTCAGTGTTGTGATTTCGGCTGGTAGGGTTGTTGGAGAGGATGTGGAGGTAGAAGATGGTGCTGCTGTTGTTGGAAGTGGAGATGATGGCACTGGTGGTGAATTAGTTGTAGAAGACAATGGCAGCTGCGATGTTGTTGAAATGGCCACAGGTGTGACAGTGGAGACTGCAGGTGGCAATGTAGGTGGCGCTGTTGTAGTTGGTACTGTCGATGTGATCTCTATTCGCTCTGTTGTTGAGGTTGCCAGAGATGATGATGATGCTGTAGTGATAGTTGAAGATGTTGTGGAACCACCAGCACTACCGGCAGGTGTTGTCGGTAATGGCTGCACAACTGGACCAATATTGCATGGTGTCAGCTGAGCATGATTGCATACGTGAATTGACTCGTCAAAGTAGGTGCCTGGTGGGCAGTTGAAATTGATCTTCTGGAATCGTGTTCCATTTCCTGTCAGATCAATGCAGCGGTAGAAACGAGAGCAGTTTAGTGGGTTGATGAAAAAGCCTTCAACCACACAGGGACTTGTGATTGATGAAGGTCGACGAGTGGTTGTTGATGTCAGTGGTGCTGACGTTGTTGTAGTTGGGTTGGTGATTATCTGTGTGGTGGAAATGGTAACAAGAGATGATGGGGGCGAAAGGGTCACTGGCGTGCTAATACCTGCTGGACTCGAACTACTAATTGGCTGAGAGGTTGTGCTGGATTGTAGCCCTGAAACGGTAGTAATGGCAGGAGGCTCCGAGGTGGTAGTTGTGATTGCAGCTGCTTCAGTTGAAGTTGTGATTATGGCCGATGGCAATGTTGAAGATGGTAGATTGGTAATTGTTGAGGTAACTGGTAGGGGATTGATTGTTGACACTGAGTGATTGCAAGGTGATTGAGTAGTGGTTGGTGAGACATACCCTTCACAGCCTATCACTGTTGAGGGATGATTGCACACCATAATGGTCAAATCAAAGACAGTACCCGAACCACAGACAAAGTCATATTTGGAAAATGTATTGGTTCTGTTATTCAACACACAGCGTGAGAAGTGAGCACAGTCAAGTGGATGTCGGACAAACCCATCAGCAGAACACCTGATTGGGCTTTCATTTCCACCACTTGGAGGCGAAGGCACCACAGTGACTAGATTTCCTGGAGGCAATGTCGGACGGACAGCTGGTATGATAACTGTTGTGCTGCTTCCAACATTTGCACTTGTGACTGAATCTGTGATTGAAGAAACAGTAGAAGAACTTGGTGATGTTACAGGAGGCACTGATGTAGATGAACTGGAACTTCCTGTAGGTATAATTATTGTTGTGGTACTCTGTGTGCTAGTTGGTGGTATTTCCGATGGTGTAGTTGCTCCTGGTATGACTGAGGGTTGTGGTGGAATTACAACATTACCTTCACAGCCAGGAACATGCTGAGGATGGTTGCAAACATTGATTGAAGTATCAAATACTGAACCTAATCCACAATTGAATTCATATCTAATGAATGGTGGACCTTGAATGGTGGTGTTGACACAACGATAGAACAAACTGCAATTTGTTGGGTTTCGGAAAAATCCAGATTCACTACATTGTGGTCCTGGTGGAGGTAAAATGCTTGAAGCAGTTGTTGGTGGCTGTACTGTCGATGAGGCTGGCAAAGTGACCAATGGCAGTGCAGTGGTTGAAGCAGTTGTTGGTGGCTGTACTGTCGATGAGGCTGGCAAAGTGACCAATGGCAGTGCAGTGGTTGAGGCAATTGTTGATGTAGATTGTGTTGTTGATGAGGGTAATGTTATTGGCAATTGAGTAGTAGATAGCGGCGATGTTATGGGAGATTGAGCTGTTGAGGATGGTTGTGTGACTAAGGGGGTGCTGGTGGAAGATGTCTGTGTGGATGTAATGAATGCTGGCCATGTAGTAATCAATGGTGGTTGAGTAGTGGGTCTCAGAGTGCTGGCTGGAGCTGAGCTTCCAACAGGTGCAAGAGTTGTATGGTGTTCGCACCCTGGTACATGTTCTGGAAAGTTGCAAATGCCTATGGAGGCATCAAAGACAGTTCCCTCGCCACAAATGAACTCAACCTTCTGGAAACTGCTGTGGTCTACTGTAAGATTAATGCAACGGAAAAAGTGTGCGCAATGCAGTGGGTGAGGGAAGAAGCCTACTTTGTTGCAAGGTGGCCCTGGAAGAATAGTTGGCCTTGGCGGTGCGCTTGTGGAAGGAGTGCCAGTTGTCAATGGCAAGGGTGATTGAGTGATGGACGATACTGTTGTTGTAGCTGGGGATGCAGTTGTAGGTATGGTAGTGGTTTCTGATGAAATTGGAGAAAGAGTTGACACAGGAGGCACAGGTGGTTTGGATGTAATCAGTCCACCAGGTTGCTGAGTAGTTGGACGAATTGGAGTAAAAGTTGTGCCTTCCACAATAATGCCTCCACATCCTGGCACTGCACTTGGATGATTACATGCCAAAATAGCTTCATCAAATACTGAGCCGCCACCACAAATGAAATCGTATCGATGGAACCTTTGGCCATTTCCAAGAATGTCCACACAACGGTAAAACTGGGAACAGTTATTGGAATTTCGGAAAAATCCATCTTTTTGGCATTCAGAGCCAGCAATAATAGGATGAGGTATATTGCCACCAGGGACTAATGGTAGAGGTGTCGCAGTTGGAACTCCAGTAATAATTTGTGTGGTTGTTGACACTACAATTGGTGCCGTAACTGGTACTGTTACTGGTGGCAGCGTTGGATATTGACTGGTGGTTGGTAGAGTTTGTGGGGGTTGCTGGGTTGTAGATTGAGTTGAAACTTCTGGCTTTGGTGGATAAGTAGGGTTCGTAGGTGCAGGTCGAGTGACAGATGGTAAGGTTGTGCTGCCAATAACAATTCCCCCACAGCTGGGAACATTATCTGGATGGTTGCAAGAATTAATGACTGGGTCAAAGACTGTGCCAGGAGCGCAGGCAAATTCAAACTTTACATAATAATTTGGTCTGACAGTGCTGCTGGAATTGATACAACGAAAAAATCTGCTGCAATTGTTTGGATGTGGCAAGTAGCCCTCTGCAACGCAGGGAGGGCCAACAATGGCCGTACCATTTCCTGATGGTGGCACTGTTACTACTGGTGGACGTTGACTAGAGGAGCTTGGCGAGATTGTGGATGGAGCCGGTGGTGATATGGGGGTTAGTGTGGATGCAGGTGGCAGTGGCCTGACAGTGCTTGGAGATGGTCTTGATGAAGTAGCCTCTACAATGACACCACCACAGCCCGGGACATTGTATGGATGGTCACACTGACTGATTGCTTCATGGAAAGCTGTTCCCAGGCTGCAGATGAATTCATACCTCTGGAAGACACTGTTATCCACTGTAAGGTTGACACATTGGAAATAGCGGGAACAGTTGGTTGGGTGCCGGAAGTAGCCAGATGTTGCACACACAAAGGAATCAGGTGGTCCAACAATGGGAGATGGTGGCCGAAGGGTCGGCGGAACAACATTTCCTCCTGTTGGTGGGCTGATAGGTGGGCTGATGGGTGGTTTGATGGATGGGCTAATGGGTGGCCTTAGTGTGGTGGTCTGTTGCGTTTGGCTGTCGCTGCAGGGCTCCGCATTTTGTGGTTCAGTGCACAGAGACAGACGATTGCTGAAGATCGATCCCTGTGGGCAGGGATACTCGCACAACTGATAGGTGGTACCGTTGCCAAAGACATCAACGCAGATGTAAAATCGCCGACAGTCATCTGGGCTTCGAAATAATCCTGGTCGCTGGCATCGCTCGTTGGCCACACTGGTTGGGACGTTGGGTAAGACCGGACGAGGGACATTTGTGCCAGGAACCTCTGTAAATGAATAATAAAATGTTAAATTTATGATAATCAAAATTGTAAATCCAAATCAACGATTTTCCGTAATTGCAGTTGCATAAGATTTTTCGTGTGATATCAATGATATATTAGATAAAAGAATTAATATTTTTGTGCATGTCTGGATAAACTGCTGGATGTTGGTTAACAGTTTACTATTTATATTGTCTTGTTAGTTACCAGGCATGACTTGACTTAACTCCTCACATAGTGCCTAAGAGCACCAAGAGGGATACTACAGTGATGAGAAATGGAAATGGAACTTGGAGAAAGAGCTATGATCAAAAATAAATATTTGGAAAAATGGTAATTTGTAAATTGGAAAGTGAAGATGCAAAACTCTAAAAATGATTTTGAAAAAGGCATAACGAAATTACAAAAACTAGATGTGCAATAAATTTGACAAAATGTGGGAACCAATATTTTATTTTGCTAACTTACTGAAGCGTGTTTCACTTTTATATATCTTGACATGTCCAGGAAATCCTAAATATACAACACAATTGTTGTATTTGATTTTGTTGTATTACAGTTTAATGAATTTTGTTGCTATCTGATAGGTTAAAAATAAGGTTATAGTGAGGAATCGACATATGGACTATCAGATATCTGTGAAAGAGGATTGTAATTTCTGCATTGACCCCTGGATAGATATTGCACTAAATTATATAAAAGGATGGCCAGACTGACCTTTGTCGATGGGTAGATGTGTCGGTCGGCTGCCTGGCACTGGTTTGGCCACCCCCTGCGCAGCACCTCCGGCACCACCGACGCCACCTAGTGCACCCTCCCGTACGGCCGTGACGTGGCCACCGCTACCTGAGCAGGTGGGCACCACCTGCGGGTGGTTGCACACGCTGGCCGCGTCGTCGTAGACGGTGCCGGGCGGGCAGGAGAACTGGAACAGCTGGAAACGACGTCGGTCGCCCGTCAGGTCGGCGCAGCGATAGAACAGAGTGCAGTTGTACGGGTCGCGGAAGAAGCCATCCTTGGCGCATTGGAAGGCCAGCGCGTTGCGGGCCACGAAGTAACCTAAGTGGTCACGACAAATGGAAAAATGAAACCAATCAGTGTTTAAATTCTCATTCATATATTGAAATACTTTTCTGATCTCCTTAAAAATTTATACATACCTGAGTAATCATCCGCTAGAATGAAGGCCGTTGTTGTTTGCAGGGCCGCACATAGACAGAGCAGGACCACCGAATTCCACAGCCTTCGTTCCGTCACTCCATATAATCCACTCATCTAAAAACAACAACAAATGAGAGAGAAAAATATATTAATCATTTGGCAAAATGAATCGAGACACAAAAGAGTGTGAAGTTGTCTTAAATGTATAAGTATGGTAAAAGAATTCAAATGTCGAATCTCTTCATAACGAAAATGGATTTTCTTTCTATTTTATCAAACAAATATGAAACAATACTCTTAGTTATTAATGGAATAATAATTAGAAATTCAGGATCTAGTGTGGGCGTGGCCAATGTCGCTGGCATCACTGGTATATCACATGATTGGCGCACGTGAGAGCGACCGCAGTGCCATTTTGGCCAGGTGGAGACGCCATCTTGGAATTTTCCTTTTTAATGTCAACGCTTCAAACTTCAACGATTGATATCTCGAGAAATACGCAACATCGAGATCTGAAATAAGTTGCGCTCGACTACAAATTTGCCGAACTATCAACGGCTCAAATTTTATTCAATTTCGTTTAGCCGTTCCATGGAATATTTCATTTTGTTTAGTGAGTAAGACGCGCGTGAATCTGTCGTGCAAATGTTGCTGAGGGCGATGCGATCGAGCGCTGTAGTGTCGGCGATTGCCGCTGGGAGCGCGTGGTCATGCAGCATGTGCCCACACCCAATTAAGAAAAACTTCTTTTGAGACAGGGATGATCTGGCAAAAATGCGTCACGCAGTTTCTGAAAAACGCCAATCGCACCCGTAGGCCATTTCTTACACCTTTTCCTTTGAACACTGGGGACGGCAATGAACTTGAACGCGGATGGCTAATCCACGAAGATTAGAAAACAGAATGGCCGCGACCATCAACAACAACACAACAAAAATCGAACCCGGGCTACTTTAACTCCTAATCAGTATTCTGGTCACTAATCCTAACAAGTTGAATAATCGACAGCGCTCGCCGAGGCTTCGCCACCGGCGTCAATTCGTCTTCCCTGAACTTGACAGGTGAAAATTTGCTGTCGAAGATTACAATGGCCAGACTGATTTGTCGATGGCATTGACTATTCAGATACAGCAGCAGGTGGACGATGTCTCGCTTAAGGCGCTACCTGGTGGTGGTCAGGAGTGGTAGGACACCACATGAACTTCAAATCATGTATTCGCTTGTTTTTTCATTGGTCATTCGGTCATGGAAGAGCGCCGAATTTACATGTATTTCAGATACTAGAGAAATATCCCGATTTTGCTTAGCTGTGCGCAACACGTGATTTAAAAAAAATTTAATTCCTAAAAATTTGACAAATTAAATATCAAATCTGTTCATAAGGATATTTTCTTCCTATTTTATCAAATAGTATTAATAGAACCAAGGTAATAATCGAATGGGATCCAATGTCGCTGGCATCACTGGTATCACGTGACAGCGACGACAGCGCCATTTTGGTCAAGTGGAGACGCCATCTTGGAATTGTCCTTTTTAATGTTAATGCTTAAAACTTCAACGGTTCATATCTCGAGAAATACGCAACGTCGAGATCTGAAATAAGTTGCACTCGACTACAAATTGGCGGAACTATCTCCTGCTCAAATTTTATTCAATTTCGTTAAGTCTTTCGTAAGTAAACACTCAGGCGGACAGTTTAAAAAAGATTATAAAAGATGACAATCTTTCAGGATTGTATGGATTTTGTTTTAATTATTAATTTATTCACAAAATGTAATTTCAAGTCAAAAATTGTTATGTTTTTAATTTAGCTATATTAAATTTATCTATATTTCCCGACTCTAAAGATTTCAAAATATCTACAGGAATATTGTATTTACAACAACTGTATTGTCTGAGCATTGAGATTGAAATGAAAGATTCGTGATAATTCGTCTTGTAGAAAACACTAATGAAAATACTTCTAATAAATATATCTGACACGTAAAATTCAATTTCACAGCCAGTGGGACCTTCGAAATTGAAATATACTGTACGATTAATACAAGGATAAACAGATAAAGATTAATGGTAAAAATAAGGGAAAATTTGAAAAGTGAGTATGCGAAATTAAAAATGATATGATTACCTTTTCGCAACTGTTTTCGTCACCGCAATTCGACAGAAGGAAGAATTTTATGACAATTCTAAATGCATGATTGCTGCGCGAACCACATTTCTCGAAATGTTGGACCAACCAACGTCACTCTCTAAAATCACAGTGACGCCGACGCAAAAGCCATATTGTCGCCAAACAGAAACTAGACCAAGGTTTGTATTGGCTGTTTGCACCGATACGTTTAGTGCCCTCTGTTGGTAGTGAACGTATCGGCCAATCGACAGACGTCTAGCGCCGATTGCAGAATTCGCAATCGACACCCTACAAATTGACCCATTTTAAAACATTGAAAAGTTGCCTCTCATTCCAAGATGTTCATGGCGATTGAATTTAATGTTATAAGATTCTTTCAAAGTGTTATTTTATGACTTCACTAAAGCCAGACTCGCTCAGTTGCTCAATAAAGTCATGGCAATGGCGCCGCAATATGTGATTTTTTTAAATAGGATTTCCAAATGGTTGACAATTTAAATATCGAATCTCTTCATTAAAAAAATGCATTATCTTTTTAAATTTGTGAAATTGTACACTAGGGTATTAATGGAATAATAATTAGAAATTCGAGATCTAGTGTGTGGCATCACAGGTAGCACGTGACAGCACCAATTTGGTCAAGTGGAGACGTCATCTTGTAATTTTTAATGACAATGCTTCAAACTTCAACGGCTCATATCTCGAAAAATACGCAAAATTAGGATCTCAAATTAGTTGCGCTCGACTACAAATTTGAGAAACTATCTACAGCTCAAATTGTATTCAGTTTCATTAAATCGTTCGTTAGGAAACGCCAAGGCGGACCTTGAAACCTTAAAACCTTAAAAAATAAATTAATTCGTACATTTCAATATATAAGATAATGAACCCTTGATGGGCATTGTAGACTTTAAAAGGATACTCGCGCCATCTAGCGATATTGCGAGGTGCGAACATACTGTGATGGCGCCTATTAACTCGGTGGCCTAGGCAGGCATGCATGAATTTGGTCTAATTAGGTGCAGATCGATGTCCAGGTAGGCGCTACAATGTCAACAGTAGCAATTGCCTAAAAACAAACAATGCAGCAATCTACCGTTTGTAAACGTTCTGTATAGTAGCTCTAGCTTAGCTTCCGGATAACTATTATACATTTAAATCTTTTTTAATAAGTTTACAAAATTTGAGTAAGCCCATGCTTCGGCACCAATTGGATTAACAACTGCACTCGAAATTGTGATGTCGTTCATAAAGCTAATCTAGTTCGATTTTTGCACAACATTAAAATATATTTTAGGGCGGCTGAGAAAGCCACTCCAGGGGCGACCTAGTCATTTTGCCTAGCCTAGGTCAATAGTCAATTTTTTCTTGTATTTAATTATGAGCTACACAGTACTGGAGAAAATTGTTTTCCAAAATATTGATATCCAAATTTCGTGACTACATTGAAGTCGCCCAGACTTGCAGTGTATTTTTACACGTATACTGTGTGTAACCATGGTTACATCAATGGTGTGACGTGTGACGTTATTAGAAAAGCCATTCAAATGCCACTCAGTCTGAGCATATGAAACAATTGACATTGGCAATACTATGGACTAGGTCGGACTAGCCACCAAAAAACCTTTATTGGCCATTACATGTGGGACGAAGCCCATTAGCGTAAGTGCATCGCGCGAACTCAATTAGACCTGAATCCCTGGAATTGAAACTCCAAACGTTTTGCTCTTCTATTAATGGTTTCATCGAATATTAGTTGAACTTTTTTTTAATTTCTAAAACGTTAAAGGCAAATGTAAACAACAATCAAATGTAAACAATAATCAAATATTATATATTTATGTGCCTGTGTTTTTTGTGTTAATGCGTTTTAAAGCTAGGTTTATATCAAAGATCGGCTCATCAGGAGCATAGAAACGAAAAATAGTTGCTTCATGTAGTTTTTAGGTGTAAACTAAAAAAGGGGAGCATTGAAGATTGGCTCCATGGATCCTTTTTCGCTCCCATCACGAATAGAACTGTTCCTATTGTGAAGGGAGCCTCGCGTTGGATCCGTTTCCTGAGCGCTTTCTGTGCGCTCACTCACGGCTCCGCTCCGCTCTCCATCAGCGCCAATGTCACAACAAGAGCGCTCAGTTTTCCGCACCATCTATTGAGCAAATACGACAACGGCGCTTGTATGGAGCACTGCATCACTCCATTTTGGTGTAAATGCAAAAGATCGTAGGAGCGTTGGTCGCACGCAGGGGAGCGGAGCACGCTCTGGTTCACCTTGCTTCACGTATAGTCTCAGGAGGATTATTCCCAATCTTTGAAAGTGAAAGTAAAATACTGAAAGAGAAGGTAATTGTTGAACAAAAGTGACAACCCCTCTGCAACACGAATAAAGATGGTATACTGATTACAGGAGACAAGTAATTCTTACTGTTATCTCATTCTAAGAAAACAGTTACAAGTTGCACTATTCCAAAATGTTTGTTTCATTCGGAATTCCTGTTCTTCTCTTTAATATTTTTTGTAGACTTCATTTTATTTTTCAGGACAACTTGGACGTAACCACCTCAATACAACCTCAATGAAGAAAAAAAGTCAATATTGAGGGTATTGCCTGTACAAGGTAGGTCAGAATCCGGTAAACGAGTATAATTATATACCTATACTCTAGGAAGAACTCTCGGATGTAGCAAAAAAAATACAATTGCCATTACTAGATTGACAGCACTGACGGATTTGAGGTAACAGGTTCATTATTGGAAATTACCAGATTCAAAAACAAAAATAATGAGAATAGGGCGTCTTGAATATATACATCCTATCTATACTATAAAACTAAGAATCTGATTTTCCTGTCCGGCGACACGACTCACGAACGGCTCAATTAAATTGCATAAAATTTAACATACCCTTAGTAGACCACCACAATTCGCAAGCGACGGAATTTCAGATCTCAATTTCCAATATTACATAATAAAACAATCGTTCCCAAATTTTGAATAATCTTCCATTCGCTTCAAACTTAAAAAATGGCGTCTCCACATCAAAAGCATGACGTCGTCGATTTCACGAGACAACCAAGTAAACCAGATAACAGTTCCAACCAAGAACAGATTCGAATAGGTCGCTCACTCGGGTATTAATGAAAGTGATACGAGATCTTTAAGTCAATCGAGACGAGACTAGTTCTTATTTATTTTATCTAGTCTGTTTAGACATCGTCTCGTCTTGAAATTGTACCAAAAAATATGGATTTGCCAATAACGTAGTGATTCATGACTGACCAAGATTAATAGTTTCAGACGCCATCGGTGTTTGGAAGCTTAACTTACAGAAACCGCAGTCTTGTCAACGGATCATGGATTCCTCACAATCTACTTTGTATTACGGCTACCTGGAAAGGATAATATCGTGGTCGCGACCTCCTACGGCCCAAGACGTTGCGGCTTTTGCCCCGAACTCGATCTTTTTGAGCGACTTGACAGTTCCAACCACGTGGTTTTCTCTCTTTCCTTTTGACGAGGTCTTTCTCGCTCTCGCATTTTTAGTCCGTCAATGGCGATGCTGTTATTAAATTATGCAAGAATGTTTTTTTTTTGTTGTTGCTACTGTTCCCCTACTTCGTCTTCCTTCACCCAGAAGCACTGACGACTACGGGTGGCACTAATGAGCCCCGCGTGTGTCCAACTACGGATTTTGACAGCGTTGATTGGCGAACGCTTGATGGCCGATCATCGATCGTGGACTCCCTGACCTGCTCGCAGGAAGCAGCTTCTCTCTGCATCTGACAATCATCGATGCCTTCTGGTGGCGTTCCAGAGGTCACTCGGTTCATTGGTGGTGCAGTAGGTCGATGATCGGAGAACAGTCAAACGTCGTCAAAAGATAATTTGACGATTATTATTTGGATTTAATGATTTTTTTAATTCGGTCCTCACTTAGTGATAAACCACAGCAGCGTCCATATGTCTCGAATCAAACAACGTTTTATTTTTTGCCTCTTTAGATGATGTGCTCCATCAGAAGATGACGTTTCAAGAAAGATTAAGTTGACTGGGACAGGTAGATAAATGTTAAAACAGCGAGACTGCAAAATATGGTCACGTCGGAAGCATATTACCTGGCTCTGTTTATTCCCTATCAGCTGAACAGGACACTTCGAGAATGGCCATTAGTGTGCACTTGTTACTGATAAATCGAGACAAGCGCCTCAATTTATCCAGCTTTTAAAAAACAACTCTCGGCTTAAAAAGCCGAGATACCACATTGGCATTTCCAAACAAAAAACTATGTTTAAGGTAGCGTTTACACCGGAGAGGATCGGCTCCTCAGGAGCATAGAAGCGAAAAAATCGCAGCTTTATGTTGTTTTTAGTTATAAAGTGAAAAAGAGGAGGTACGAGGAGTGGCTCCATGGAGCGTTTGTCGCTCCCATCAATCACCAATTGAAATTGTTCCTTCTATGAAGAGAGCCTCACATTGGATCCGGTTACTGAGCGCCTTCTGTGCGCTCACTCATGGCTCCTCTCCGCTCTCCATCAGCGCCAATGGCACAACAAAAAGAGCGCTCAGTTTTCATGCATCAACGCCATCTATTGAGCAAATATTACAACGGCGTGTGAATGGAACTCTGTATCACTCCATTTTGTTGTAAATGCAAAAGATCTTTTTTTTTCTTTAGTGTCCTCACTCATTTTGCTTGAAAATGACTTAGCGCTCGAAAGCTCGTAAACACCGTTGTAAATTTTATAATTTAAATTGTCTTGCTATTGGATAAATTGTACTTACTAGTTTATTTAATTAAATAACTATTTAGTGAGTTTTATTTTTTTAATGAGAACTGTCGTTTGGAGCGTTGGTCGCAAGGGAGCCGAGCACGCTCTAGTTTACCGCGAGTGGAAAAGATCGGCTCCTTAGGAGTGTAAACTTCGCTTATCAAATTTTTTTTTGTGAACTTCATCCGCGAGGATCTGAGGAGGAGAAGGATTGGACGTCCGGTCAACGTTTTCTCCTACACGCTTTTGCCGTCGGCCATAGCTCATCTAAGTCATCTTGGACAGGGGTCGTCCATCGTCTGTATCAGTTCCACGCGAACTTGCAACTCTTGGCCGAATCCAGGCCCTACACTAACGTGAACCGAATTTAAATAGGAATTGCGTACTGCCGGGTTACCGATTAATTGGCCGAACATTTTTCTCGTGAACGTTTTTCTTTCTTTTTCTGGAGAGAGCTGGACATCCGAGCTCCTGGACCCGTTTGACAGGATTCAGTTCTCTCGTGAGGTCACTCTTTGTTAAGTGCCCCCTGTGGAATGAGGCAATCTCACGCGTGTACAACAGTGTAAACCTGAATCCAGATACATGTATAAGTAAGTCCGACGTCATAACCACATCATTATCACAATTAGTTGGATCATTAGTGTTTTGAATCTCCTTGATCAGGGCCATTGAAGTACATAAATAGTGACGTAAAAATGAGACGATATCACGCTGTCAGGTGAGATGTCCAATTCATCTCTGGAACATCTCTGAAACATATCGGAAACATGAATACTTCAGGTGTGCTATAGTGAATATTTATAAAATTGCAATTAACACCTGTAAGTGACCTGGCCGAGTCTTTCGGAATTTTTTGGTGCACACGCCTTTCTTCGGAATGGAAGTAAATCCGTGTCTGGACAATTTCAGGTATACGTTAAAGATCCCTTCCTAGGTAAGTTATACTGGGCCTGGGCTAGGAAAAATTACCAAGTCGCCTTCTGGGGTGAAGTGGTTTAGGGCGAACACGCTGGTGGACCTCCTTAACAAATATCTCAAGAAAGAGAGCAGACCAACTCAAATGTGTTACGCGATACAACGCCGATCGTGATCTACACCCATATGCGAACATGTAATCCATCTTAAACGCCATCTGCCGAGCAGTCGACGAGAATAAATTGTTACGGAAAGAAACACCTCTAGAACATTAGACCACTTAAGTACATTCTTTAAGGAATTCTCTAGCTGTCAGATTTTTCACAATTCGAGTTCAGCATAGTAGATAGTGGCTAGACACGCGGGGTCATCTTCGACAGTGACCCCGTCGAGAAATTCCAGTAGGACGGACGGACGTGTACACACGTGCCTCGCCCTAGGACTTGACGCGAAACTACGCCATTTGCATGGAATGTGCTTGTCGTGGAGATGTTTATTATTTTTTTTTTGGTTCAGCGGGACCCGAGCCACACACACAAACAAATCTGCATTTTTTTTACCATGCGCCTCCATCTTGTGTTGCTGACACGTGACACGTGACATTGGAGCAGTGTGTCCTGCTGAGCGACTACGCCATTTTGGAGAAAGAAATAAAATTGGTTAGAATGTGAGGTCATCTATCTGACCAACTGTGCCATAGCCAATGAAACACGACTTTTTCCCCTAATATTTCCATCTTGGATGGATGAATGACATGCACCGTATATCAAATATTTTTCTGTCTTAATGCCTGGCGATAGTTGGCTTCTGTGATTTATACTAGTTAACTAGTTAAACTAGTTAGCTTCGCTCGGTAAAGTATTTTCTAATATTTTTTAAACTCTGTTTTGCGTGTAAATCATAAGATAAATTATAACGTTGGAGTTGGAGATTTGTCACGTGTCATTACGTCATGGCAATGGCGCCGCAGCACGTGATTTAAAAACAAATTAGGATTTCCAAACGTTTGACAATTTAAATATCTAATCTCTTCAGAACGGAAATGTATTTTCTTCCTATTTTGTGATATATTAGTACTCCGAGGTATTCATTGAATATTCAACATTGGGGATCTAGTGTGGCAAATGTCGCTGGCATCACTGGTAGCACGTGATTGGCGCACGTAAGAGCGATAACAGCGCCATCAAGTGGAGTGAAGTGGAGACGCCATCTTGGAATTTTCCTTTTTAATGGCAATGCTAAAGACTTCAACGGCTCATATCTCAAGAAATACTCAATATTGGGATCTGAAATAAGTTGCACTCGTCTACAAATTAGTTAAACTATCTACAGCTCAAATTTCATTCAATTTCGTTAAACAGATCGGAAGTAAACGCCCGAACTGAAAGATTCATATTCAGTGGAATTCTCACTGTATATAGTGCTGTAAATTTCTATGTCAATGGGACTTATTTAAGGTTTTGATGTTATGCCATTCTTATATCGATACTTGAAATTTGTATTCGTCTCCTCCCAGGAGTGTGGTTTCATTAAAAAAATTATTTCCTATCACTATAGTCGCTGCACTACAGGCCCCTTGGTGATTTTTAAAAATATTTTTTTTAAAAATAACCTAAACTTTCCTGCTTTATGTTCTCGGGCGAAGTCGAGCACTTTCTCTATAGTTCAACATGGTTGTACTCTGTAATGGAAAGTAGCGGCTATTGCTCCCGTCAAAATGTCCGACTTGTCTGGAGGACTCGGGTGGTCATTCCAGCGCAGGTGCGCTCATCGTAAAGCAGATTCTATTTACAAATATGTCAAACGAAAAACCGTGGTCGTTTCTGGGTGGGAAAACTGAATTGTCATAAGAGCGACTAGAACTAGGTGTGACGATCGAGACGAGGCGAGGCGGAAAAAATATTCAGGGTTAGAAGATCTGCTTATGTCTCGGCGGCCATGGCCTTGCCTAGTTGCTATTCCGAACCACGTCTGCAACACGATACACCAAAGATGTGTCAGCTATAACAATGTTCCTGATTAAAACGAGGGCAGGGATGGCAGGTGTATTCCTGTTAAGCTGCCGATTACGATTCCGTTTGACGGAGACGTCACCGATTGGCTCTTCAGGAAAGATGAGCACATTCGTCTTGCGAACTGAGCCGATGTCATGGATATTTTGAAAGACAACAGAAAACTCGTTCAACCAACAGATTAAGATTGCAAGTTGAAAAATAAATTCCCTCTGATCTTTTAGAACACAGGAACTTCTTCTAAACACCATGGCAGCGAAAGTACTTACTAATATTTTTTTAGCCCTTTTTTGCGTGTGAATCATATTAAGTAACTACATTTTGTGAAATAGTACTAACCCTGAGGTCAATATTTTATTATTATTTATTTCCAATCACTGTAGTCGTTGCACTACAGACGTTTTTGTATCCCCTATTGGCGCTATTTTCGAGAGACCGCGCCAGGATTCGAACCCGGGACCGCCGAGCCACAGTCAGTATTAACTGAATAATAATTAGAGATTCGGGATCTAGAGTGGCAAATGTAGCTGGTCTCACTGATAGCACATGATTGGCGCACGTGACAGCGACGACAGCGCCATCAAGTGGAGACGCCATCTTGGATTTTTCCTTTCCAATGGCAATGCTTCAAACTTTAACGGCTCATATCTCGAGAAATACGCAAAATCCAGATCTGAGAAAAGTTGCACTAGACTAAAAATGTGCAGAACTATCTTCAGGTCAAGTTATATTCAATTGCGTTGAGCCGTTCTGTTAGAAAGAAAAGTGATCCGTTTAGCGTAAGTCTCAGGATAATATAAAATAAGATTTTTATCTGCGCAACCGTGCTACCTGAGTTCATCGTCGCAACATCTCCTTTCTTTGGTACACCTGCGCAGCACACTTCGGTTCAACTGAATGATACCTGAACCTGTCTGATAAATCAATACCGAAACAAAAAAATAACTCCGACGTAATTGCATACACGAAAACCTCAACGCGTTTATATTTTGGGATCGCCTATCTGCATGCAATAAAAAAGATGTCACAATATGTCCAGGTGCGGTTTGACGAATAATGAGCTTACTATTTTTTTAGGTTAGTCATTTGTGTGGAACCTGTCAAGTCAGTCGTCGCCATTGCAGGTCATGAGTAATCAATATTTACACGTACGCTGAGATTGCATCTAACAAACAATACGAGTCGTATATATCGAGTTTCGAAACCTGCTGGACATTGATATGATGTCGAGATGAGCTATCGTCGCCGACACCTGACCACCCAATATTGAATTTCTCTGCCAAATAGGGACAATCGTTGTATAGAACCGGGCATCATTGTTTCAGCGTTTTAGTAATTTTGTAAATATAATGTTTTTGTTAGATTGAACCAAAACTGTACTATCAAGCTCGCTCATGTCTATGGCTGATGCTGTGCTAAATCGCTAGTTGCGCTAGTGTTTTCAAGATGGCGGTCACCATCAACACCGCCATTTTGAAATTCTAACACAAAGTTAATTGCACCGTCCCCCAACAAGATGGCGCTCAAATTTCCAATGTGACCGAATCCCAAAGTGCCAATGATGACAATGCTGCCAAATTGTCACATTCTCGGAAATCTGCTGCAGAAATAAAATCGCTTCTCTCAAAAACATTACAATATATTAGAAAAATATTTTTTAATGAAAATAATGTTACATTTAATATACATTTTATGTAACATTATATAATTACATATAATGTTACATAAAATATTTTGTTTACGTAATGAAAAACTTGTAATTTCATTTCTTGATTGCTAACAGTCAATCCCTACCTAAACATTGCCTCCTAACCTAATAAGCCTTTTTTTTAGTCCTCACGAACTGACGTTGAAAAATATAGAGTGCGTGACTGCATAGTTGTCGCATGACACCATTCCCTTGAACAAACAATCATTTTTTGTACGAATCATTAGTCAAATCATTTTCTTTTTTTTTTCTATGGAGGTGGGAGCAACGAGTTGGTATAATATCTAGAGTGCAGTGGTCTCTAATTTTGGAGATGGAGCCTCGCGACTAAGCAAAATGGCGGGTTAAACTTCCGGTTGTTGACCTATTTTAGACAAGCTGCGTTACTTAGTCATATGATACGATAATGACAGTTGGATTCGATATATTTGTTTCAGTGACCACGTTCGAGTGAGAACTGATTTCTTTCGCGCGACTCGATGGCGTGGTGCAAGTTTTACCTTCGTCGTTGAATTGCGTGGGCACATCACTCCTTAATTAGGGTTTGGTTTTTTCTGTATTCGCAGAGACGTCGATAACCTCTGGCGATTTTGAAAAGACAAATGATCCGCATCAGTGTAAACCGGATGGAGACAAGACAAACATCGGAAAACAGTTGTGCTGTTAGTCGACATCGGATTATTAATAGATATTCTTAAAATAAATAAATATTTTTAAAAAAATGAATGCATATATTGAACATAAATGTCAAATGTGACTGATTGAATCGTTTTTGGTCATTTTGGTTTATTCTGAGACGGCACAAGAGAGATTATTATAATTTATGATAATTTTCCTACTCGTAGAACGGGCCTCATTCTCGCAATTGAGAAATTAGATTTTCTCACCACAATTTTTTCTTCGAAATGTCGAGGCTGAAATGAAATGTTCGAAATGATCAATCATGACAGACACAAATCGACGAAAACATAGAAACGTTCTCCAATTCATGTGATTTTACCAATAGATGGCGCCACTAGCTATAGACGCGCTCAGCCAATAGCAATACATTAGTCAATGTCGCCGCGGCTTTATTTTGAAAAACTGGATTTCCGAGATCCCGAAAAAGGAGGTGAAAATTTAGAGAACACGGAGCAGAAGATAAAAATATATTGACTTTATCTAGCCGAATTTGTGATGTCCGACGGAGGAATGTTGCATCGTTAATCCGCATTAGCCGAAAGTGAAACTCGAATTTCTCGACCAGTCGGACCCTCACCTCCAGAATGAATCGCCTCAACAGGTTTCATAATGATGACTACATTTTGACGGAGGGAAAAGAGATTGGATACACGCAAAACGTTGACCTGTCCGATAGTCCGAGTAGTACATGTATTTATCTTGTTTACGTTAGAGTCCGGATTAATGTCAACTGGGATCAATTTGAGGGCGCTGTAACATCGCCGGATTGCATTAAGGAGGATTTACATCTGAACAATTGTCGCACAAACATGGAGCGATACCTCTTTGAATATAATGTTGCACGTTTCTCAACACAGTTCTATTTCCACTTGGTCGTGATGCAGTACGAAGGTTGAGGTGTTCAATCACCGGCGCCTTAGACGTTTATCATGAATAAAAGTCGTTATTATTAGTAAAGTGATGCAGTACTTTTCTTGTGAGGGTCAATGCAAAATAGAACTATTTCCACAACGTATTTACGACGAACAATTCCGCTCCGAACACTGAGCTCCGCTCCGCTGTCGAAGCGAGCATGGACGGCAATGGAGCCACGAGAAAGCGCTCGCAGCGGAAGTTAGCGCTCTTCATTTTTGATGGCGACGCGAAACTGAACGGCTAGTGTTGCAATATTTGGACAATAGATGACGCTGATACTGGTTACGTCTAATTTCGTCAGTCTTCGAATTTCCGCCAAAATGAAGAGCACTAGTTCGCTCTCGAGCGCTCTTGAGCGCTTGCTTAAGCCACGAGCGCTTTCGGAGCGGAAGAGCAATGTTCGGAGCGGAAGAGCAATGTTCGAAGCGGAAGAGCAATGTTCGGAGCGGAACAGTTTGTCGAAAATAAAGTTATTACAGTTTCTGGGAACTGCAACATTTTTGGATTTTATTTGAAAGGTCACCCGAAACTGTGCTTCTACATCAATGCTTGGCGAAAAGTGCTGTAATGTAAATCCTACTTTAGCTGTAATGGAATGTGACGTAAAATATGGTTGGGCTAACAGCTTATTCTAAAAATACGAATTTTCTATTGTTGTTGCTTCTATTTACGTTGGGAGGGGGTGGGGTCGGGTCAATCGAGGTTAATCAGGATTCACGTCTATGTATACGAAAGATTTTGAGTTTTTGATTAGCCCTAATGAAACATGTAAACGGGTATCCGACTCGTGTCACAATTGTTGTGATATGGCCACGACCAGTTCTTCGTATTTCCCAAAAATGGTGAAACGTTTGAGGCACCGCTGATATTTCTACAGGGAAATGACATTGTTCCTCAACGACTATATGTTGTCACGTCCGGATATAAAGTGCTGTTTTTACGCGAGTAACGCCTGTTTATGTAAATTGTATCGGAGACATTTTCTTGTGAGCATTTTCCAGATAAAATTTCTGCCTAACGCGAACAAGGGACATTTCGTGTAGAATTTGCATATGTCCATTAACTCTTATAGAAGACATCGAAAACACACTTCCACTATTTCCATAGTTATGCGAAACCTGAAAATAGGAATGGGAAGTAAAACATGTTGGTCCGATACGACTTGATTGCTCAGCATTGCTTCAGGAGGGCGGAACGAGTTTATAAATGACAACAACCGGAACTCTTGAGACTCGTACCAGACGTTCCAGGAACGCCTTTTAGTACCGAAATAGTTTCACAAATAGGAATATAATTACATTGTAGAGTAACATTAGTGCATTCTATCATATAGCAAGAGAACATCATACACACTTTTCAACCTGAAGACTGGTGGCGTCGTCTGGACAAAAGGTCTTCCACAAACAGGGCAAAAGGTCTTATCGCACAGAAGTCCTATTCGCTAACAGCAACAAGTGTGTGCCCAATGAGTGAACTTTCGGGCTCGAAACCACATTCTTCAATCCCTGGACAAATGTTTTAAGCCCTCAGACCACCAGAGAATGTCAGTTACCAAAGTGGAAGTTTGACATGATTTAAATTACAGAAGTTTTATCAATAGGACTTGTTGGGCAAAACCATTCCAGTGGATGGATGACCAATGCCATAATTGGAATGTGCTTCAGTGAAACATAAAGCCCTCAGCTTCAACTAATTTCGCCATCACCCACAAGATGGCGCTCAAATTTCCAATGTGACCGAATCCCAAAGTGTCAATGAAGACAATGCTTCCAAGTTGTCACATTTTCGGAAATCTCCTGCTGCATAAAAAAATCTTTTATCTCATAAATATTTATTTGTAATAAATTGGAAAATACAGGGAAATTATCTTTTTTTAATGAAAATAATGTTTTATTATTTTATTATATATTTGACTCGTCAAATGTGTTTGGTGTCTGTGCTTGATTGTCATTCCGCCAGAACACTTCCACATGAAGAGCACCGATAGCATCTTCGCTTTCTTACTCCGGCGGCGTTCCTAAATCGATAAAGTAGTCCTAAGTGAGGATGCAATAACGAGCCCTGCCGAAAAGATAAATTCAAACTTTAGGACGCCGAGAGTAAGAGTTAGGGGAGTGCGCCCCCTTTCGCCGACCGCGCAAATCAAATAGTGGCGCGGTGACATGAGACCTGGTCAGGAATGTCGTGTGCGTGTGGTTGAAACTGCAGGGGATGGACGGTGGTAACTCTGTGGTCAAGACATTGAAATCGCCAAGTCACCGTGGACAACTGCTGTAACTCATGCCGATGGATGCATCTTCAATGTATTTTCTGTATATTATTATCGGAAACAAATGTATGAGGACGATTGGGAAACCATCTTCATTAATTTGATAGTGAAAGCACCAGAGGTCAACGCTTTCATATTGTGTGAGAAAAGTAGTGAAAGCACATTAGTTCCTAATCCAGGAAAATGTCATTTTGTTTTGATCTAGTCCAAATGTGTACGCTGAGAAATATTCAGCGTGGTGTGCGTGCCGGAGACAAACTAAATGACATTTCCATGAAGGTAAACGTGGAGAAGATCAATCGTATTATATACTAGAGTTAAGAAGGTTCGATGCAGGCCTCCAAAAATATGAACATGACAGGCCATCAACAACAATTTTTTTAAACTATCCCGCTGGGAAGGGATTGGCGGCTGGGGTCAAGCGAAAAAAAAAGGTACATCGGCTACCGAATTGAGTCAAGCTGCGAGCCTCGAGCCCGAGTCCAGAGGGTCAGCGACCCCCACGCCATGTCCGAGCTACGCACCACCACACCTTGTGGTCAGTTTCGGCGCAAAAATTCCAGCTGACGTCAAAACCAAGAACACATAGCGGAGTCGAAATTCTTGAGGTAAAATTAATATTTTGATCGGAGATTGGCAAATTAGTGTCGAGGTTTTTTCTTAGCTGGCCTGGCGCCAATCTTACTATTAATAAATTATTTTTGGCGCGCCGCTGTTTTTACTTTCATCTCTCGGAGGAGTGGAGGGGATCAGAACTTCCGCATTCAGGTGAACCGACGTCGTCCCAGGCTCCCCCCGATCAAAAATTATCCCATTTTGATTGATTGAAGTCAAATTTCTATTCTTCTTTACTCTAGTTTTTCCGTTGGAATCATGCATGTATTTATTAGCAATTATTGTGTCACAAATTTTGAGGTCGCCGCATTTCCAGACATAATTTCATTGTCCATTCCAGTAGGAAATTGTCTCATTAAATCAAGAAAAATATCTACTGCGTACGTATACATAAATGTGTAAGTGGATGCCATGAAACGCTAACAACTTACAAAACTTATGCAAATTTGTTAGTTAAAAAAAAGTGAGTATTTTCAAGACAAATTAAAATGTCTGATATCCGACAAATACCAGATTATGCGCTAGACCTTTCCGAGTTTCTTAAGAAGTTTCTGCAAATTATTTGCGAGCTTAAACTCTTGGCGCTGTCCAGCGTTAAAGCATTGAGTCGAAGAGATACAATGCCGATCGTGATCTACGCCCATATGCGAACATCTAATCCAATATCACCAACGCCATCTACCGAGCAGTCGCTGCAACTCGCCGCAAATCGAACGCGCTGGATCATAGACATGAATAGAGTGAGTGGATCAGAAGTCGATGTATTTGCACGAATTCCAATAAAACCACAAAGAAATGTAAAAATAAATGACTTTCAACTACTAAACGCAAACATTGACTCGTCTAAAACTTGCGGCCGTGTCGAAAACAGTCTTCCCGTTTTTTTAGAGGGTATTAAGAGGACCAACAAAAGAAAAGGAAGGCGGCCAACTAGGGAACCTAGGGCTGGTAAAATCAAAACGGTACAGGTATATATAAATACGGCCTACCATTCGGTTGACAATTGAAACGGTCAAAAGCTGCTCACAAGAAAAGAAAGAAAAAAGAAATCAACTCTCCCTCGTTCACAACGGTTCCCTTCAAAGCTTCTCGCTCACCACGGGTATGACAATGACCTCCATTCAAAGATACCTTGACATTGAGAGTAACCAGTAATTAGCAGAACAAAAAAATATAACGCCACACATCAGACCGTTTTCTGATTTTTTTTTTCGTCTCAACCTTGCTGTTCCCACGAACACGATTAGGTGACCACGAATTACTGTGGCGGCAAATAGAACTGATTATTTGGTACGGTTCATTTACCTGACAGGTAAATGGCATCGAGGTTTATTGCACAAAAGACGCTTTATTAATTATCCACCTGTTTTGGAAACGATGAAAAAATTTCAGAGTACCCTCCAGTTTTTCATAAATGTGACCGCAAATGAAGCGGAAATGGCAGAGATTATTGGTTGCAACAACAAATATTTGGGAAAAGAAAAGATCACAAACTCCAACAAAAATCAAAAACACCACTAACACCGACCATTGCCGAATCGTTCGACGACCTGAATTTTTTTTAAAGTGATCTGTAATCATATTTGTTTTAATTTGGTTAATGATCCTTTGTAATGGTTTGGAGGATCAAAATCTGTATTTTTAGTTGTGTGAAACATTTTCTAATAATTTGATTTTTTTAAATGTAACCACCATTATTTTTAAATAACAGTTTATGCATAATTTAATTTAAGTTAATATTTCTTCTGCCATTTGAAATAATTAAATAAAAAAGTATACCATTATTTTTAAATAACAGTTTATGCATAATTTAATTTAAGTTAATATTTCTTCTGCCATTTGAAATAATTAAATAAAAAAGTATAACAATATTTCGGTAAAAGATATTTGCGCCCAACGTGTGGCTCGAACCCACGACCCCGAGATTAAGAGTCTCGTGCTCTACCGACTGAGCTAGCCGGGCTGTGCTTTTTGTACTTTGACGTTACCGTAGAAGTGCGTAATTTCTGATTTCGCTTGATTTGATCCCAGCAAAGTTGGCTAAGCGGTGTTTACACCAGAGAAGATATCTCTCATCTATCAGCCAATCGGCTCCTTAGGAGCCGATCTTCTTCTCCGATGTAAACGCCGCTCTACAGAATATAGCGTAAGATTTATAGAATTTACGAGTATTTAATTTCGAGATATCCAGTCACTTTATATTTAAGTCTCGAATTATCTCGTTCAGTGTCTCTTCATTATATTTCGTTGGATCGAGCTGGGGCGCTGGCGGAAATGGAGACCTGTTAAAATTAATATTTTTGCCATCTTGTTGAACGCCCAAATAACAAACACTGGTAGCACCAAGATTACATTGTTCGGAAATTGTTTTCTTAAGAACCTTTTAACTTTATTCTAACTTTATAAGGACTATGCGATCCACAGAAGGGTAATCCGCCAGATAAATAAAATTTATGGTCCGACGGAATCCACGCCAAGATAAGTAAATAATGTGTATTTCAAATGTGAACCCCTTCGAGGAAGGGAGTGAGGAAGAATTACGACTTCTTCCTGGTTCGGGGTGGATGGTTCTCAGAATTCGCTTAAACCTTCCAAGTACCAAAAATATGTTTTTTGCTAACAAACCCAAAAAAAGGAAGCCAAGCATTTCAATAATATTTATCCGTTCAACATTTTGCGCTCCGGTGATTCGAAAAAAAAACTTTGTTTAAATTGATTTATTTGGCCACAAAACTGAACCTCCACCATCAAGGACACCATCAAGTTCAGCAACATCGCTTGTTGGTGGACGTGAAGCAGTGGACGAGCTTGATGCGGATTCCGATTTAGAATCTCTGTTCATTCGGCAAATTAAATCAAATCCTGTACTATAAAACTAAGAATCTGATTTTCCTGTTCGGAGACTAACTCTCGAACGGCTCAATAAAATCGCATAAAATTTTACATACCCTCAGTAGACCACCACAATTCGCTAGCGACGGAATTTTAGATCTCGATTTTCAATATTACATAATAAAACAATCGTTGCCAAATTTTGGAAAATCTCCCTTTCGCTTCAAATTTAAAAAATGGCGTCTCCACATCAAAAGCATGACGTTGTCGATTTCACGAGACAACCAAATAAACCAGATAACAGTTCTAACCAAGCAAACCAGATAACAGTTCCAACCAAGTAAACCAGATAACAGTTCCAACCAAGCAAACCAGATAACAGTTCCAACCAAGCACACCATACCACATACTATTACCGGAATAATATTTTAAACATAAAATAATCAAATAGATATTTTAAAAATGATTCTTTTTGAATATAACATAACAATTGTCAAACGATTGAAAATTAAAAATTTTAAATACAAAATAAAACATGTTGAGGCACCACTGCATGACGTTATTATAGCACTTGAAAATCAGAATTTTTCATAACGTTAAAAATGTAATCGAAAATCGGAATATCGTGTGTTATCGTGTAAACTTAAATTAGCCGGAAAATTTAAACAATTAATTTTAATTAGTGGTTATTGTAAACCCAGGCAAAGCCGGGTAACATTCTTGTCTTGTCAATTGATAATAACGCATGTTCAATGCCTACTATTAAATCCCATATCAGAATTTTATCTACAGGTACAACATAGACACAAAACAAATTATAAATTATTCGAATATCCAACCACATGGAAGTTCCATTCATACACTGAGAGTATGCAAATCAATCAAGGTGAAGTGTTTCTCCAAGAGACCTAACGCGCAGCACGCACCCCCTAAATTAACATATACCGTTGGAATAACAATGTGTAATCGAAAATAACATTCGATAAGTTTGACAAAAATGGGTTGGTGAAATTCCTAAAAGAAATTCCGGACAGTCATTTCCTTGTTCCGGAAGAATGCGCTGCTACAAAGACTTTCCCATTTTTTTTTGACGCATGACAACCTGTCGACTTGACAATGTAATAGTGACCACCTATGGCGGCGACAGTTCGATAGGTGACTTTATAAATTATTGATGGACATTTCTGTCGACAACTGTCTTTTCTTCTTTTACATGTGCATTGATTGCGCGTTGGTTAGGCCCGGTGCACATTGGCAGGTTCAGTTGCGATTCGTCCTAAGGTCTTAAGCGGCGTTTACACCGGAGAAGATTGAGTCGATCTTTGAAGCATAGCAGAGGAAAAATCGCAGTTGATACTGCCTAATTTGTTCCTCCCCACACGATCTATACACCTGAGGTGGCCACATCTACGAGATTTATTTGCATAGCAGCCGGATATTCTAGACTTTCTACGCAAATACTGGTACCTGGTTTTCTGTTCGCAGGCCTGAGACGATAATAAATAAACAAACTATTTTTCTTTTTCCTGTTGACGCCAAGATTTGTTTTTCTAAACCAGCTCTGCCAGTCGCGGGTGCAGATTTGACGGGACGCCGGGGATAGAAGTACAGACAAAAAAAGCTGTCTTTGGGGAATGTCGCCTCTCTTAAGTCTTACTGGACGCCTAATCGCGTATATTTAATGGTGCGTTCAAAAATCGTGACATCAATGTGACCGCGACAACATGAAACATCTGGCAGAAATGACTAAATTACATTTCGAAAGAATATCAAAAAGCGAGATTCTTTAAAACATACAGAGCATTGGTCTCTCGGTTAAAAATATAGCTTACAAGAATGTTACCCGGCTTTGCCTGGGTTTACAGTAACCACCAATGAAATAAAAAATTAATTGTTTCAATTTACCGGCTATTTT
>JAQGBY010000992.1:0-34072 GCA_034698785.1 Mycogona germanica
GAGGTTTGCTTTTTTGAAAATCTTCGTATAAACAATATTTTAATCATAAATTTATCGACCTTTTGCTGCGGGTTTTTTAATGTTTAAATTCCGTTTATATTCCATCCATAGGTCATCAGAAACATTCATGAAGAAACCATGTTTATTGTGGAACACATCAAAGGTAATTTAATGTTCTCCACTCCTGTCTTTTCTCTCCCTTTTTATTCCTTGCTTATTGTACAAGGGGCCGATTCGACTGACTCCGACAAAGCTTTTTCCCTATTTAACGTGCGTGATTTTGAGGGTATTTCTCTGGCGCATTGCTAGTTTTTAATTTAAATTTTGTTTTGTGTTCCAAAGATCAAAATGACGATGGCTATCATCTACTCATGAAGACAACAACCACCTCGCATTAGCGCCACCATAATTTGCCAATGCTATCTATTTGATTGCCCCCATGATTAGTCACGTCATCTGCATCTGTGGATCTCACGCGAATTTCAGATGGCAACACTGGCTTATTATTTCACCGAATTTGACAAATGAGGAGCAGTTTATATAGGTAGGGATGCTCCCTTTTTCACACGAACTATAATTTTTCCCAGATGAGTTGTCAATTTTTCCGTACTATTGTGGATCTTGGTTGTGTTACGCTCTGAATTCGTACACAACTGGGACATTCCAGTCAATGGAAATATGTGTATTTATGGAGATTGTTTCATACTTGTGCTTTCCCTTTTGGAGTGGGTACCAATGTGTGCTTGCGTGTGTGTTCACCTAATTTCAAAATTGCTTCCAATTTGATTATTGTACGTATGAAATCGGGTTTCAGGTTGCAGGCAATTTTGTTCTTAATACAGTACTGGATGAGCCATGTGTGTGTGTGTGTGCCCAGATGATCAATTTCTTCGCAAATCTATATAAATTATATAGTTTTGTTGAATTTTTGAGTGCTCTGAGTGTTGTGAAAGATACGGGAAGGTTACCTCAGTTTCTTATTTTGAGATTAGATTATTAATTGGGTATTAAAATTGTTGCTCGTGATCTGGAAACATGCTGCGGTACAAAACTGCATTTACAATTTTATTCTGTAGTTTATCAAGATTTCACGTACTCAGTTGTTGAAACTGTGGATTCTTAAAAATATGTGTTGACGTTTGATCACTGATATGCCCAACCTACATCTTTCAGCCTACAGCATTGTTCTAGTTTTGCATTGTTCTTGTTTCAACCTACAGCATTGTTCTAGTTTTAAGATTATTGAAACTTTCCGCCTTCCGCTCGCTTTTTTGCTGGCTCAAGTTTTTCAATATTTTTGTCGATAAAAACGGCAAAACGATTTATATTTTTTGTAATACTTATCTTGCCATCCGCACCAGGAGAAGTGGCGTTCTTATCGTAGCTCGTTTGCGTGAGAGTGCATAAAATCTTAATCATATTAGTGAGTATTAATTTGGGACATGTACTGTAGCTAGATTTTTGTGACGTTACATGTGGCATGTAGAAACTAGCCAAGTATCACTCATATTCGTGTGTTTTTTTAAAAATTTGTTTTGATGATTGTTTTCAAGCCTATCATTTTTATATCTTTTCAACTTGTCAATTCATTTTATTTTTGGCAAACCATCACCTCTACCTTAAGCCTGTTGTAGGCCTGTCATGCCTATTAATTGTTTTGAAATTAATAAAGCTTATTCTTGCCTGGACTTTGGTTAGCCAATTACTGTAGCGCTTGAGGGGAATGCCTTACATGGCCGACGTTGAACTTATTGGGAATTTCTGAACCAGGTATATGAGACTGAATTAGATTGGAATGGGTTTGGGGAAAAGTTAGGAAAGATTGCTCTATATGCTCATCGTCAAAGGGAGAATTTTCTCTATAAATAACATTATTGTCTAAAGAAACCTTCTAATAAAATAAATTTACACGCTTCAATAGCATTCGAATCGTCAGGTTCACTTGGATTTATTGTTTTCGCATTGACGCAAACAATGATTTTCAAGTTTGTTTTTCAATCTATACGAATCTAGATTTGTTATTTCTGGAGTTATAATTTTTCCCATATGTTATTTTAACATGTACAAAAAGTGCCTATAAACGTGAATATAAACATGCATCATCGCCGTTATAATGAACAGGTGCATGTGTGTGGTGCCCACCAGATCTCTATATTTGTTGTACTCGTTTTCAACAAATCAACGCTCCAATTTTGCTGCAATGATGACATGTTCGGGATGTCTAGTTACCTTACTTAAGTGTTGTAAGACTTACGAAATTGCTATTTTATATATACCTCAACCTTTGACGACTGTACTTTTTTCCATTGCGAATGAATTTTTTTGTTCCTTGTCGAGAGAAGATTTTTTAATCTAAAGCGAAATTATTACACACGAACTGGATAGCCGCAATCGGCATTCGAGATTTCCGGAGGTCGAACCTTTCAATATTTACGAAACCAGTCAAGTAAAGCAAGTCATGAAAACTCAGGAAGACGACACCCTGAAGTCTGGAAAATGGGAAGGATTTGATGATATACGAAAGAGGAAAAAA
The DNA here is from genome assembly GCA_034698785.1 of Mycogona germanica. Classification (NCBI taxonomy): domain Eukaryota; kingdom Metazoa; phylum Arthropoda; class Diplopoda; order Chordeumatida; family Chordeumatidae; genus Mycogona; species Mycogona germanica. The sequence continues at coordinate 2,534 of JAQGBY010000992.1, forward strand.
GGAGTCCCAAAAATGTGGTCTCATTGGTTAGAACAGTGTACCTGAAAAACATTTATCAGTAGTGTTCTGCGCTTTTGGTTGGGATCTTTTTGCTCACATTTTCTTAACTTAGAAACTATTTTGATATTCTGGGGATTCTTTGAAAATGTTGTGCAAGCAGAAAGTTTTAATGTGGTATCGAGCCCTTGGTAAAAAAATTGCAGATTAGGTATTTTTAAAATTTTTATATATTAATAAATAAAAATAAAAAACTTAAGATTTTGTAAAAGTTTTGTTATTCATTAAAGGCAAAAAGTCGAATTCAATTTTTTCCCCCATTACAATTAGCAGTTTTTTAAAAGAAATGTAATTGCGAGCGTGGGTTCCACCAAAATAAAATCGACTAGATATTCCTAGTCTCCCTTCCATCCAGTTTTCACCGACGGACAGATAATATATCCAAAGAACGACTAGTGAAATTGCAGCTGCGAGACATTGCGATAACAACAAATCCTTGCCAAACAAGTTATCCCGCAACTGGAGAACGGACGTTGCGACGATGTGCCTACGAGGTAGTACAATAGCGTATTCTATGTCATTGCCTATTTTTCAACTTTGTAATTGCCTCTCAGATTTGTATATACAGCGTATGTGTGTGTTTGGACAACTATTTGATTTCACTTTAATCGCTGCAAATATTTTTGAAGCTCTTCATATATATTTTTTATACCTCATTTGTGCCACACGATCTATGCGAGCGGTGGACTTGATCAGGTCGGTGCAAAGATCATTAATCTTTTGAAAATTTAGTTGGGCTTCAATTTGAATATTGTTATATTAGCGTAACGAACATATTTGACTAGAGGACATAATTACAGTATCTTACGGAGTTTGTGTGAGGGCTATCTATGTGAGCGACATGATGAGACAATATTGTGTCGAACTCCCGACGTCCAAAATGTTTTTTATTCTACAACCGACCATGTCCTACTGGTCGGAATGGGATAAACATAATGGTCACGAACCCAGACAATTTCCTTTTAAGTCTTTTTCATTCATGCAGCTCTTCAGAAGTAACAAAAATATTTAAAGTCAAAATTGCACGGTTAGATCATCTTAGTCAAAAATAACCTCCAAAATCGGACTTAAGATATTTTGCATTTTTCCGTGACTTGAGATTAGTTTTTTTATTTTAATGGTTTTTGTATTGTTGGCATTTGAATTGAGCCATTCAGCTCGGGTTTACTTTTTTCTCGTATATTTACTCTTGCCATATTGCTTGTTTACATTTTACATGTTTCCGCTGCTGTGCTTAATTGCCTCATCTCACTTGTGCAGAGATCATGCATTTTGTTTAATTTGTAATGAAGTTGAAGTCACGCCAGACTCAGAACTGTTTTGTGTGAACCTGTTTCAATTTACCGTACCTTTCAGTCTTCAAATAGCCATAATCTAATTTAGGCAACACAGTCGCTCCTGGTACAGAACATTGCATTTTTATTAGCTTGCCGAGACATTCTGAAGTTTTGTAGGGGTCTGTGTAATTAATTCTGACTCAAATTAATTATTTAAAATAATAATTACAAGTGTCAATTTTATAGCGCCTAAATTTTCAGCCGTCTCATTTTCGTTCGATTATTATGAGTTGGATGCTCCAGTTTATGTTTATTGTCCATGTAAATTTATTTCGTGCAATATTTCGGTTAAGGTTTGGGTATTATTTGGAAGTTATTTCATTTTTCCATCCCATTCTGTAGACTAATGGTAAATTCAATATTCCAAATTCCAATATGGTAATCCAATATTTCAATCAGTGTTGTCATAAACTTGACGATACTCAAAATGTTATCATTTGAGTATCTTATCTGATAGTTGGAATTTCATAGATGGCATGTTCCTGGCAAGCCTTTTCAAAATTATTCCTGCGTCTAATCCCTACTAATGAAAATAAACATACATTAATTTGTTGCTTAATGCTTTCGGCTCATTGCTTTTGCTTCGAGGCGCTTTTCGTTCAAACTAGTAAATCATTTATCAAATTAATTTTTTATAACCATTCGTTTTCAAACATTTAAAGTTCATTTTTTTTCATGATCATACCCAGATGGGCGTACTTGTATAACTTCATTGACATTTTAACGTATTTATATTTGCGGAATTTCATGTACCGTTTGTTCATTGAATCATATAAATAATTATTTGAGTTTCGCACATGCCATCCCCCCATATATAGAAAGATCTCGTTTTAACTTTGGAATTTCATTTGAGTGTTACAAACCCGCCTACTCTTTTATACACACTGTTATGTCATGTTACGTGTGTAGTGGATTTTTTATTTTTATTCGAAGGTGGAGGCTTGAAGAGTCTGGTTGTAATTTGTGCCTTTATTTCTTTGTATCGATGCTTCCGTGGGATCATAGGCATTGTTTTATATTTTAGTGCATCTTTTGTTTTGGCTCTGTATCCGATATCTTGACTATATACTGTAGCTGGCCTTTATTATATGAATTCATGTCAAGTTTTCAATGTACGAAAGTGTCAATTTTTGTAATTCCGAGTTCAGTTTTCTGTAGTAGGTATCGAACTACCAATATATCAGATATATATATATACATGGCAGAGGCAAGTGCAATTTGGTGGCCAAATTCTAGGAAAAATTTATAAATTCTGCAAGCAAATCTTGGTATATTGTCTTGCCGACGACCCTAGAGATTGACTTGGCAGAATCGATCGGGGATTCATTCACTCATCCATTGTTCATGAAAATATCCTTCTAGTACAAAATTATGTCATAGCGGTTTCTGTTTGTCACTATACTTTTGTGTTTTCTTTTCCATTCAGGATAATAAAACAATTTTAATAAAATATTTGTTTTGTTTGTGCGGTTATGTTTTTAATAATTTTACATTTGTCTCAAATTTATGTGCAGTACATTTATATTTTTGTAGCTGACTCTTTTATTTGAAAGTGTTCTCTTAAAGTGGAAAAATTATTTTCTGTCTGGCAGCAGTGGCCTCAAAAATTCGTGTGATTTTTCACGTGTTTTCATTTGTGTTTTTGGTCTGATTTTGTGATGCGATCCGAGTTAAATAATTATTTTAAAGATTTTTAAATTATTGGAAATTTCAGTAGAGGTAATAATGCGATTCGACTCAATTTTCAATCAGTTAGATATCTTGCTATTGCTTCGCAGTAATTATAATGACGGCCGGAATTGTTATTCATTTCTTGGATAACAACAATGTGATCGCCATCGCGATTGAACAAATATGTCGCCATTTGGGAACCCGGGAGCTCTGAAGTTGCGAAACACCAATAAGCTGCGTATGTTACCCAATAGATAATGGATAAAATTACTGTAATACTGTGGATACAATTACTGTAAATAATAATGTTTTTAAAAATCAGTAGGATCATGTCCAACTTTGGCGAACATGTTGGCGTTGAGACATCGCCTTCCGACTTCACGGATTACAACTACAAGGGTGATATCCAATTTTTAGGTATTCCCCCATGTTACACGATTGGACAGAGCATAGAATTGCTTCTCTACGTGAAACAGGTAAGTTATATACACAAAACACGTTTGTATAAATATCTAATCCAGCTGTAACTTATATTCAACCTTAGAAAGACTTCATTGGAAAGTCTTGATCTTTAACTTTTCCGAATCTATCATGGCTTTTCTTTCCTCTTGTCAATTGATATTTGGTAGAGTCAAGAAGATTTTCCTTTTACTTGATACATTCCAAAATAGTAGCGTAGAAGCCGATGGTAGTAATGAGAAAATATATAAAACGATTGATGGGACTGCAATCGAGAGTCGGCAACAAGATCGTTGATATGTAATAAACTTTGTTAATCGACGATCTTGTTGCCGACTCTCGGTTGCAGTCCATCAATCGTTTTATATATTTTGAAAATTCCGTCAAAATTTCCCAAATGAGTTTCAAGCAGTTTCACGTCACATTTCCGTGAGATGGCTTAAACATTAGCATGAAGTAAGTGATCACTCTACTGAGATGTTCTTGCACTTTTTGGTCGTTTGGTGTTAGCACCGCTAGGGAAGAATTTTTGGTGTTTGCGGGGCAAGCATCAGGGGGAGCTTTTACTTGATGGGAAGGGGTAATTGGTCCACACTCTGAATGCGCTCTTAATACCCGGCATATTTCTTTGAATTGACAGAATATTTGCGGCCCAAATGACTGGATCGGGCTACTGCCAGTGGAATTTGACTCCATCGATCAATTTGTGTTTTACTACCACTTACCACCCATAACTCCGGACTCGCCTTTTCCAATTGAAATATTGGTCAAGTTTCATACTGAAGATCTGCCAGTTTGTTTACTTAATAGCTCAGAGGATGAGAGGATGCTAATAAACGCACGAAACACTTTAAACTGTACATGGAAAATAAATAGCTTAAGAGTCCTGTGAAAAAATTTCGTGAACGCAATCAATCATTTGCAGGTGTTTATGCTTTTTAAACTAATGCTTCATGCTGACCATCAGGATTTCTGTTTTCAAATTGCAATTCATGTTCAAACGAAAGACTCAAAATTTGATCTTGAGTATCAAACATTTTCCGTGCAGTCTATGTAAAGACCAGAAGAGCGTTGATAAATTTGTTTGTTTTAACCTATCTAGAGTGAAATAATATAAAATATGTAGTAGGTAAGAGTGATTGATATGGTGGCAATTCGTTCATATTCGCAGGTCAAAACAGGCCCAACACATTTGTACAAGTTCTTTTACATCGATAAACAATTGGAAATTATTGGCTCCAGTTCGTCCTTTTGGTTCCACAGGATTGATCGTCCGGGTTAGTTGACACGATTTCTAAATCGAACAAGCTAAAAATTGTCGGTGAATTATTAAACCTGATATGATTTTCTACTTTAAGAACTTCCTTTGCAAGAACAGGTTAGGACACCGCTCAGGATTCCAAGTCCGACCAGCAAGTTGTCAACAGTCGCTGAAATCCAGGTAAAGATTTGGAGATGATCTTCACTTCTCAACATTTTCTGTAAGTTAAATAATTCAAAAAGATTTGTCCTTCCTAAAACACAATTTTGTTACAAGCCATTTTGTGTAAAGATTTTTAATGAATCTGTATAGAACATTATTACCAAACACATAAATGTATACGCTGATTATCTCTGATCTTCTCTTTATTAATTTGATGACCTATCATTTAACGTTTAAAAACAAGGATCCACTGCAGAGTTCCGACGTTGAGTCTGACCTGGTCAATGGAGATCGTATCTCGATGGCATCTGTTGTGAAAGCCTCCAACCATCCCCATTACCGTGCCATGTCTCTGCAAGATGAAGCGTTGTCGACCAATAGACGCCGTCACCCGAAAGTGAACCGAGAAACGCCACCACCACAAGAAGTCCACGTTGTGTGCGACAAGAGTGATAACGAGAACAGTTTGGATGAAAAAGTCCAAAAGAAAAAGGTATTTCCTATGAAAATTAAAATTGAACTAAGAAAAAAGAAATAATACCTGGTATTTAGAGTATTTCGAATTCGATTATGAAATTAGATGATAAATGTGTTCCGAACACAATGACAAAATAATTCACAGCTTCGTATTCCATCATTGTTCCAAAATATTTGTAGCTAATGACTCAAACTGATATCTTATGAGAATGTACTATAAGTTTTGAATATTTATTAATTGTCCTACAGATAACTTGTGCTGTCGAACGAGAATGCCTGCGCCATCGCGTAAGCGAATTGTCCAATGAAAATTCAAAATTGCGAGAGGCAATCCTTCACTTGAAGAATACAAAACCAACCGAAATTAAATTGGGGTTGTATTTGAAGTTGGTCCTAAATCGGAAAACCCGATCAGCGGTAGGCTAGCTCATATCCTTTTTGTTTTAGAATTTTTGAGACTGTGTTTTTAAAAAATGACATAATTAATTGAGCAAACTAACGCAAGGAATTCAACAACTTAAATATTAAAAATGGATTTTTTTAAAAGATTAATTTTATATTTACTTACATTTGACGATATTTTCTAGATTATTTTTTTTTCTTTCATTTTTTTTCTACGATTAACTGGCTGGTTTCTTGCCTAGTTGGACGAAAGTCTCGAGAATAGAATTCCACAACCAAATACAACTACAATTTCACAAAATTACGACAAAGAAAAAACGGCGGCGTTGGATAACGATACGATTGATCTGCCCCTACCACCTATGATAACAGGTAGCATATTCTATTTTAGATGTTTGTAAATTCGAAATGCGTGATCAAAATGCCACAAATCTTCATTCTTTGAAATTCAACCTTAATTAGCATTCAATATTTTTATTTAAAAACCATATCGACATATGAATTTTTAATTTCCCAACCCATTATGATTATGAAACAATAAACATAAACTAAATAAATCATTAACATTATTTACGGAAATTGTTCTCGCGTGTAGACGACTGGCTCAAGTCCGCCATTCGAGCCCACGTGGACGTAATCAGCAAGATCACGGAAGATGCGCGATCAGCAGCCACGACACGCCGTGATCCCGTCCAGGAGACTCCGATGGATCAGCAGTCCCTGCAGTCGCCGGATGACGCGAGCCGACAATTTTCACGCGAGACCATCGAGACGACATCGATCGAATCGAACCGAGAACTCGGATCCACCGGACCAATTAAAATTAGAATCGAGACGGGCGAGTTGGATGTCGGCTTGCAGGAACAAATCTCACGCTTGATGCACTCAATGCTTCAGTTCAACTGTCTTCTGGTAATTACTCATTTTACTTCAGCTATACTTAACACTCCCGTGTAATATGCAGTCCAATACAAAATTTCAAATCGTATACAAATTTAATCGCAGCTACACATTTTTGTTATTTTTATTTCCGTTGTTTATCATTTCTTCAAAGAAATTTTTGATACATTACTTGGCTTTATTGGCTTTATCTTAAGAAATTCTTGAACAGAATTTCCAATTCTTGCTATTAACGAGGCTAATACGACAAAATTCGGTTTTGATCTATTTTTTTCAATCATTTATTTAGTCGAACTGACTTTTTACATTAATTTCCTTTCAATTGCAGGCCAACGAAAAGCGGAAGCGGCCATCGTTAGAACGCTTGACCTCACCTGTGGCCGATGAGCCTTTGAACGAGGCAGCAATACAGGATTCGACCCGCGCAGCCGCGACCCATTCGTGTCCAAACCAGGGTTCAACAAGGAGCTGAGAAGTGACCACGTACGCAAAAGACAGTGCGCTCATTTCTAGGTAGATTGCTGAAAAATTTAAATTGGGCTTAATAATAAAGAAATACGAGTAATCTTAACTGCGTATTTCATTAAGCTGTAAGCGTTACAGCCAACAAGAACCAAAAATTCTAGTGTTTTCAAAATTCATCTTAACTTGTTCGGATAATCGATATAACGAGTTTCAAATGTATCGCATTGTATCGTGATGTCGGATTGCCTGTGTAATGCATTCTTCAAAATTAGTTTTAAAGTTACTTTTGTGGACTTAAAAATTGAGCAGAACTTTTCCGAATGTTTACTTGGTTAAACAAATAAAAAATTAAATATGAACTATTTTTTTTGTCGTGGTCGCATATATTCGTACATTAATATATGGTTTGCGCAAATCAATGTGAGTGACCTAATGTATGACGTAACTTTGTTGCATTACCGATCTCACGTCAAATGACGTTTCACATTGAAAAATAGGCTTTACACAAGTTTTTTTAAATTATCAAAGTACAGTTTAAATGTTTTTAGGCTGCTCAAAAAAATAATTCGTCTGCTTGTTCGTCGCTAGAATCACGCGAGATGAGACACGTGGCTCATCTTTACATTTTTCAAATATTTTGTTTGAATGCAATTGGGATTGGGTTGTGGTGCGTCCACCATCTGGACTGACATTTGGTTAAGAAATATAAAATTGTTTTCCCAATTTGTCAACGCAATCTTAGCAAATGTGATTTGTTTCCATTTTCAAAACTAAAAATATCACTTGTATAACAAAACTGACCGATGTCAACGTAACTTTATTTCGGCATTCGTGAATTTCAAAATTGAAAAAAGTTTTACATCAACAAAAAATCAATCCGTTCGACAAGTTAGGTTTCTCAAATCATGATCACCACCAGCATAGACACAATTACTAACAGCATCAATCAGTACGTCCAACAGGCGGTCGCCAAGACGCAACTATTTTGGAACCAGTCAGTTGACTATGGTACCGGCTTTTGGAACCGATCCTCGGACTATGGAATCCGCCTGTGGAACAAATCTATGGTCTGTGGAACCGACCTAGTAAATCGATCGGCGCAGTTGTGTCGCTGTCGCCAATGGGGCAGTCTGGCGTGTCCCTACGATGACATGGAGAAACTCGGCTACGACTTTGTCCGGTTTGTCCATCGTACCAGATCGCATAATACGCTGATAGCGTTGACACGAACTAACCAGCAACTGGTGGCTGTGGATCAGGTGGTCAAAAGGAGGACGCGCCCCGATCTCACCGGTCCACCAACCACGCGTCGCGTCACCACCAACAGGTATTTTATTCCTGGGCAGCCTGGCATTTCCGAATATCTGGAGTGATATCGATACTTAATCTCTCATTGTGTGACCTTTCATGTAGATCAGATTATTGAATGAATTATAAAACAATCTGATATCAAGCAAGGTGTTATGATATCTGGGGCCGCATTTTCGTCTTTCAAATTTGATTCTCATATCGAATTTTTATATATTTTTTGATATTTGAATAACATTTTCAAAAAATGTTTTCTCATAAATTATGTTCAGTTTTAGAGATCAATTTGTGTATGCTGGTCATATTTTCTATCTACCCATTTTCACGCCACTAGAAAACCTCCAATGACCGAAATGAACCACTTTTGTGGCATGATTCCCCGCTCATACACCAGCACCGGAGACAATTGGATCCTGGTTTCCGGTTCGCTCAACAACGGCGACGTCTTCTCCTACATTCAGGCGCGCCACCTGTCGCCGGGCTACCAACGGGAGCGGCTGATGCAGAAACTGGTGACCCGAATGTTGGTCGACATGGAACGGTGTCACCGCCGCGGATTGCATCACTGTCATTTTGATTGGCACTCGGTGTATCTGGACGACACACTGCGTCCTCTATGGATCAGCGCAGCAAATCGTTACTGCTGCCGCCGGAGTGTGGATAGTGATACCACCACCAGCGGCACCCACAATCAGGGTTGCGTGGACAACGTCACGAGTCGGGTGGTGAGTAGCCGGTACAGCGCCCTCTGTCGGACGCCGGAGTCGGTCCACTTCGGTGAGGAAAATTCCTGCGAGGAGATGGACGCCGTGGAGTCGTGGGTGTTCGGGGCCGCCCTGTTAGAGGTCCTCCTGAATAAGTCCATCACCGACAAGAAGTTCGACACTTCTGGTTCAACGTCACCATTTCCTGTCAAATCGTTCCGGTCGACGATTCGGGCAAATGTGGCTGTCCTGGAGCAGGAGCTGGCAGTTAGCGATTTGAGCGTCGAGTGTCAGCTCTTCATCGTCAACCTGCTCAAGTACGAGCCGGACAGTAGGATGACCTTGTCCGAGGCCTCAGTCCATCCGTGGATCGTTCTGGGCAGTGGTCTTCTTGGTCTGGCTGAGTTGGACTTTCGATTTCTTCGTGCGTCGACCATCGACAACCGATCTTTCGCGCGTTGCAAGCCGGTGCACGATCTTCGAATGAGGAACGCGACCGCCCGTAACCGGGCGCGCACCAAGAACGATTCCAAGAAGTCGACCTCGCTCAAGACGCGGTTGCTGTCCTCCTACTGGAGTCATCAGGTAGACCGATCCATCAAACCATTCAGTAAATCGAAATGGTGGTTCGTCTAACTGATGCGCTAAATTGGCGGAAATCGTTTCCTGCCAGAAGTATCAAATCGAATTTTGCGAAACACTATTATTATTTGTAATTTATCCAATTTACGTGTCTAAGAAAAAATAATTGAATTTAAAATATACGAGAAAAAGAAACAGCAACTGACAGTTACAGACTGAAACAATTTAAATTGCAATGAAATTGGCAGAATCGATGCTGAGTTACCTACTGTATTTGCATTTCCAATGTAAGGAACTAAATTGTCTGTGTTCAACATTGAATCATTAAAATAAATTTCAGTTACTGTTGATGCAAAAATTGTCAATTTCAAATCTTTTCGAGCCATCTACCTGATATATGAGTATATAGAGTTCACATTTTGCCTTTTTATTTAAAATTTCAGTTTTAAATCAAAATAACACAAATCTATTTTTTATAAAATGTATTACTGTTGCCATAAATTTGCTCAAGGCCATGGATTTTAAACTATTGGCGTACGCAATTCTTTGCTGCTCTCTTGAATGCCAATAGTTGAGAGATTGCCAACAGTTTCAGCATGACACAATACAGACTTTAAAGCCGCTTCAGTCAATGTGTGTCGTATCAATAGGAAATGACCAATTGATCGGCAATCGCGGTTCCCAGGCATCGAAATCCCGGTATCTACTCTGTCATAAAGGTTTTACTGTCAAGGTGAATAGAGTCGGATTCGTTTAGCGTCGCTATTGTTATTGAACAGAACCATCTGTGGTTTCTCCCATTAACTTCAACACATTATTACGAACAGCACAAAAGTTTGTTCTATAAATACGCGTGCTAATATACGATCCAACAAGGGTTGACTACATGTTTCAACAATACTTCAGTGACAACATTTCTTGCACAATTCTTGCACTAAACGAGTATATTAAAAAATATGTGGAAATGTGGGAAATATGTTCCATTTTTTAAAGATTCTTTAGTTGTGCGGTACCACCAATATGAGAAGATAAGAAACATGCGCACAAAACAAAAGATATAGTTCATCTGACTTGAATGCTGTGACAATATATGGGGTTTTCACAATTTCAATTTATGGCACAGAGTCCGCTATTTTAAAAATTACTTTCAAGATAAGGACAAATGATAATCAATAATGCGCAATTTAAATGGTCGCGCCGTTGGCGACTTTAGATCGAGTTTAGCTACGTCATTCAGGATTCAATCATAGGTTATCGATCATCGGCAGCTATCGAAATTTAGGAGGGTATACGCGGTCGTGTTCGCTAATTGATTGCGATCTGTTAAACAAGTTAATGTGCTCACGGAAAAAACATTGTTGATCTACGTCAGTACAACTACGTCATTACAATTTATGTGATTTCTTAATTCATTATCGACATGCGCACGATAAATGAAAAAATAAAATAAAAGTATAATGTAAAGACTTACTAGGATTCAGAAGCTCAACTTAACCATGTTATACCTTACAAGTCATTAAAAGATTATATAAATTCTAAAAGAATTTGACAAACCAATTAAATTTGTCTTCGGTTATTCCAACCTTAAAACTTTAACCTCGGATGAAATGTGGATGTCATTTGAAAAAACTACTTACCGAGTATTTCGGTCGAGGCTCCATGAATAAATATATATAAACTGCACCATGTTTTAGACATCACCCATTAAATTCGTCATAACCTTAAAATTGGAATAAAAATTAAGATTTCGGAATACCTACTAAACCGAAAGTTAAAATATAACTTCTTTTTACACAAAATTCGTCCACAAACCTCGAAACCCAATATGCAGATCTACTAACATTTTTCCTACGAAAATCGTGTAACGCAACGATATACTGTTTTTATGACGCTGTCTTACAATTATCAAGTGTTAACCTGAAAGGTCTAAGGTAATGAATACAAGATACATATCTACTATGTACCTTGTATATACGAGTCCATTCGCCAAAAGTGTCTGACGATAAACTAGGAAATCGCTTTACTCATTTATTTCTTCTTTTCCATACCACTTTGAATGTGCCAATAGCTAAAACTAACGGAATATTCTTGATACAGTACAGGGCGCTACCAATATTTAAAAAAGTATTTCACAATGAAGTGCTACACCGAACGATAAGGAATGACGTAATAGTGAAGTCGACCGATTTCCAGTAATTGTTCGACATGAGAACAAGTTGCGAATTGGCTGCGATAAAAAAACACGACAAACGCTATAATGCTATCTGTGTACCTATTCAATCTGTAATTAGTGTGCAGTTCTGATCAGTATTCTATTGCCGATAAGCGCGCATTTCAACCTGAGCTGGTGGCGGGGCCGAAACTTAGTTAGACATTCCATCAAAACGCGAGTTTGCTGTTCGGAGCAACCTGTGAATATTTTCCCTGCAGTGGGGTTTTGTGCGCTACGATGTGTTCAACTTGTTCGTGATATTCGGAAAGCTAAATAGGAACTACTCTCGTAATTTGTGAAAATATATACTCTTATTTAATATCGGTGGGACTAATAAATCAGCAATGCTGTCATCCAGAACTATTCTTCTGCCCTTGTGCATTTTTCTTATTCTACAAATTGGACATATACTTGCGAGTAAAGAAGACCAAGAAAGTAAATATTCAGTCATATTTTAATCATTTTCTAATCTTCTAAAAAAAAACGGTATTTGATATATGTGTGGAATATTTTGATGCGTAAACGATTTTTCATTAAGATAAATAGTAATTTAAAATATTGTATAGTACACAGACTATTCTGAAACCTATTATTACCATTACGCAGTGCAATGACACTGGATGTAGTGCTGTAAATTTCTAGGTCAATGCAACTTATTTCATTTAATGATGTTGTGTCGTTCATGATATATGAGAAATTGAAGTTTGTACAGCTAAAAGTTCGAATCTCGAGAACTGCAACAGCAGAAAATTTATTGTTGGCCCGTTGAAATATTTTTTAACAGATCTTGAAAAATACAATTTTTTTCTGCATCTTAGGTTTTCGCACTATCTTAAGAACTTCCTCGCTTCATGATTCAGGGCAAACCCGATCATTTTGGTTGCTAGTAAACAAATAAAATATCATTCGAAAATTTATCCAATGTCCAAATGGTTCAAGGGTAAATTAAATTGGAACATCAAATTTGCTCACTTTCTCAGAATCATAGGATAAATACGTTTAGCTGTTTTCATTAAATTACGTGATGACTTAAAAGTGAGACTATTGCTAATTGACCTAAACGCTTTGTACTTGTTTCATATTGAATTCATCTTGTAGGGGTTCCTAAGGTGGTGATTATGCACTTACGGGGTTCAAATAAAATGGAATGTATTAGCTGTGTAAGTTCTTTGTTGAAATAGCCTCCACATTGAGTGCTCATCATCTCTAAATTAGGATAAGTCACAATCGATTAAATTTCAATGACTCGTAATTATGTCATATGGTGCCGCGTTTACTTGCCAATATACGGTGCTCGTATATGTCAGACGGCAATTTCGAAACACTTTGATAAAAGTGTATAGCATATCTATAATTGCATCGAATTAATTTTATTGTTGCGTTGATAAGCTTTGATATGGGGCAAGTTCAAAGAGGCCGATTTTGAAAAATCGAAGCACTTTACACAAAATGGATTTTAAATCTCGTACTCGTGTTTAAAAGATAGATCGATTTGTTCTAATTCAATTTTTTCTTCTAATTTTATAATTTATGCAAATGACCTAGATGCCACGTACGTGAATTTGCCAAAACCCAGCTATATGATTTGAAATGAAATTTGCATATATTCCATTTTGCTCTCATTACATTTGGGCCTCGCTGTTGTTTTGTTACAAAATGGTGGCGACGTTACTTACTACTGTAATTAATATACTTTCATTAGTTTGATAGATTTTTTGTGATTTCTTCGTGTAGGTTCGCCAGTTTCTATATGCGAGCCCGAATACATATGTGGTGAAGCCGGTGAATGCGTTCCATCGGAAGACGGAGCATCGTATTCCTGCAATTGTAATGGCGGTTACACGCCATCATCCAATGGTCACGATTGTGAAGGTATCGTCTTAGTGTGATTGCTTAAATAAAATAACTTACATGTACAAGTAAATATGTTTTTGGTGTTGTCTTAATAATTTCAAACGAACGACTTTCTCTTGTCAAAATTCAGATTCATTAAACTGGACATAAATACATAAGTTAGTTCGTAATGAATTTGTTTTAACTGACCGGAAATCTTGTCAGGAAAATCAAAATTTCTATTAATCTGGTATAGTTCTAATTGCCCCCTCCCATCATTTCTGTGGTTGTTAATTTAACCAGGGGTGTCAATTTAATCCAATATGGTTGGTGGAGCTTGAGTTATGACATATTGAAGAAATTGTAATTTGCATTATCAATTTATCCTTGAAGATATTGACGAATGTTCGAGCAACCCGTGCTCTGATGGATACAGTTGCTTCAATACTGTAGGCAGTCACAAGTGCGTTTGCAATTTGAACACAACCGTGCCCTTTTACAATGAGACTAGTGGATCGGCAAATGGAGAAGATACCGAATGCATCCGTAAGCCATTGAAATGATTTCAGTCAATTATATTTAATGAGAGATAAAAATTCCATTTTACCACGAACAGGGGTGTTTGTTTCCAGGCAATGTCAACAATGTAGTACGTACTCTAGAGTTGTGTGACCCTGTTTACTATTTTGATTATTTTAGGACGGACATTATCTTTGCAAATTTCTCAAACTGTCTGATAATCTATATCAGTAATTAATTATTTTACTAGTTTCGATTTAAATCGTTTACTGTGTCATGACTTATGCAAATGCGTGATAAAACAGCAGATCTTCTGAATATCTTGGTGTATTATTTTTGTGGCTGTTTAGCGAATGGATATTGTTTAAACCCTTACAACGGCGGCTGCAATCAGATGTGTGATGACACAATGACTGGATCAAAATGCTCATGCATTCCTGGTTTCTCTTTGGACAACAAAGATAATATGACATGTAAAGCTGGTAAGATCTGCGTTTGAAAATATTGAAGTGATAAACCACAATAAATGAACTTGCAGAGTAATGTTTCAAATGACTTTGAAAATGAGACACTTTCTTTTAAAGAAATACTCATTACATTTTACATGTTTGTAAATGTTGTAAAAGCACTTTCTCACTTCACTTTTAAGAGGACACAGATGTTGGTTTATGGATCAAACATTCTGTTCACCAATAGCTTCAAGAGAAAAAATCTATATCATATACATGTGCATGTATTTTCACGGTGTATCCATTTTTGATGATCATTTTCATCATCATTTCAGATGATGGAACGGTTGTTTGTACCAATGACTGTGGAAATGGAACATGTATAAACGACGCTTGTGTCTGTTTTGATGGTTATTATCTTAAAAACAATACGTGTATAGGTAAGCATTCTACCGTTTTTTGCTGTTGCAATGTTTGAAATTGAAAAGAACAGCATGTTGCTGAATGAAATAATTAAATAAATGCAGGAGAAGAGGCATTATGCACAAAATACGAGCTCATCAGTATTGCAAGCTGAGAAATGTTTTATTTGTACACCTGTAACATGTTATTCTGTAATTATAGACTCATTTATTAATAAATAAATATTTAATCTAAAATTTCTGTAAAAGTTTATATTTTTATATGCCTCGTTAACAGTATATTTAAAACTAATATCTCTGACGTATCTCTTAACATATAAATAACTGATGGGGGTCTAGTGGATTACGTCATTTTTAATAAGTGATAAAATAAGTCCTTTATTTTAGCGTATTGTTAAATGATTATGTGTAACAAAATACATTTCAGTTAATGGCGACTGTGATACTATCGACAATGATTGCAATTATGGGATCCCCTGCCAAAACGTTAAATACAGACCTGGTTACTATTGCTTTTGTCCTACCGGGTTCGCTCAAGGAAATGATGGCCGCTGTTATGGTGAGTTACAATGTTGTTAAGCGCATAACTTTGCAATTCAAATTTCAAATATGGTTTACGCTGAAATGGAAAGAAAAAATAATAAAATTACCTATTTCAGTAGATTACAATACGGTATTAATGAATAAGGAATAAGAAACTGTGGCACCAAACTCCAACCTCAATTTTCCTTTTTAACTTCTTTAAGAGAAAAAGTGAAATAGTGAGGAGCTACATTCGTCAAATAATTCTTGATTTACGAATCCCATTCTTTCGTGTCTAGATACTTCGAACTGCTACGCCAATCCATATTTGTGTGGAGACAACTCCGAATGTGTAAAAACAGAAAATGAATTTGTCTGCATTTGCAATGATGGCTACTATCAGAATGATACCGCATGCGTGGGTAAGTTAATGAATGGATTGATAAGATCTACGGACTAATTGTTAAAGAAGAATCTTTTAATGAATTTAACTTTTACATCGTTCTTCGTTAACAGAAACTGAAGACATTTGTTCTACGACAGCTGCATGGAGTTATTGCGACAATCAGGGTCTTAGATGTAGGAATCTTCCGACGGGAAATTTCGATTGCATCTGTCCTGTGCCATTCGTGTTAGTACACGATGATGCCCACAATAGTACCGCTTGTGTTTCACATGGTATGTACTGCTTAGATAATTATTTGGTTACAATTCTGGATTGGTACGCGTCAATGAATCTTTTCAGGTTTATATGTAAATAGACATTCCATTTATGAATGCTGCATCTTTATATTTGGGCTGTCAGTTAATTGTTTAAATGAATAAACAAAAAATCATTTATCCACTGTTCCAACAGACGGTTACGCGTACGATATCCAGTTGAGAATTGTTTTATTCAATAACGGCAGCTACATCAACATCACCCAATTCATGTATCAAGTCGAAAGTAACATCACAACAGTAAGTTTTAACTAAATATAAAATACTTTTTATATTAGGAAACTGTCTATTTTGACCATTTCCTGGTTCGGAATTTATATTCTTCGTTTTAAATGATGCACTACGAGTAGTATGAAACAATTCAGTAAAAAATTCATAACTAAATTTCCGAATAAAGTTTTTTTTCGCTTAAAAATCTCAATTATTCCTGATAATCGGACTGTGTAGCGAATTAATCAATGAAAACAAGCCCAGCAAATTTTTAAACCGCAATATTTAATATATTTCCATTTGCAGGAGCTTGAAGCAATTGCTGGTGACAACGAACTTCTGAATGCGAAATGTGTGTCGTTTCAACAAGACTGGTACTATAATTGTCTTTGACTATATGAATATTTTCTACTATTAAAGTGATATTTCATTGGAAACATATTAAGCAAATTGCCTTTTTGAAATGATCTGCGTTAAATGAATTTTGAAAAAAATGTGTTCCAAATGTCATGAGACCCGATTATAGATTACCGCTACACTTTTAAAAATGTATTGGACTTGGACACACCTTTTCGTTTAGGAGCAACAATTTCATCATTGCAGTAGTGGATGCCATGTTTCTAAATCTATATCTTAATTTGAGCGACGCCATCTTCGCAGACTGCAGTCCATACTCTTATAAACCAGGCACCTGTTTATTAAGTACGACAAACCTGCTTATCTATAATGACTTCACCGTTCAAGGTAACTCACCTGGGAAATCATTTCGGTATCGATTTAATTATCGTTGGTTCAAATTAAAATGTAATAACGAGTTCTTGGTTTTATTTGACAAACTTTTCTTTCGTTCAAATTACCTGTAGATGCCGATCTTTGTGCAAACGGTAATACCGACTTCCTCTGCAGCCATGTTGGAACCAATTGTTCCAGTGTGACCAATTATAATTACACATGTTCTTGCGCTGACGGATATTACGAAGAAACCGTCGATTGGAAAGATAGGCCAGTGTGTTTCGGTAAGCGACATTATTTCTATTCTCCAACTCTCGGTTCTAGTTTGTTATACATGTAGAGTGTATTTTTGAAATGTTATAGTGTATTTGAAACTGTCACTCACTGCAGTGACGTTATAAAGTATTTGGAATTTATCAATTCCAATCGCCAAATCGTGCAGAACCACCAATTGTAAGGCACTTTGCCATGGTTAAACTAATGAAGTTTATTCTATTATTGGATTGAAACAATTGTCTCATTATTTAAAAAACTGTCTGTTTGGTGATTTTAAATTATACGAATTCATAGTATATGGTAAAAATAGCAACGTTAGATTATCCTAGAAACGAATAATGGAATTATACTGTCTTCAGTTGGTTTCAGATTCATGGTCATCGATTTAATTTAATGAAGTTGAATTGCATGATTGACTGAATGAAATGATATATTGATTTAATTTGATTCTTTACTAATAATATATTTTCTTTGCATTTTGGAATCTAATAAAACCGAAACACAGATATCGATGAATGCCTGAACCCGGTATGTCAAACAGAATTTGGCAGTGCCGTCTGCATTAATTTCGATGGTGGCTACGACTGTGAATGCGCTCCTTGTTTTGTATGGAATGAAGACCACGACTATTGCGAAGGTAAATATATTTACTAGTATCGTTTGCAATTTGATAATCTCGATTGAATCCCAACCCAAACCTGAATGGTCTGCATTCTCAACAATCGGGCTCCAACTTCCATTTTTCCTTTAAAGATAATTTTCCTTATAAATTTGATTCTATTTCAAAAATAAAGAAATTTGCAAAAATAATCCATGCAACAACAATGGCTACTGCTCAATATTGGATATGAAGGGCGTATGCAGTTTCGAATGCTCGTAAGTACAAGTTTCAAAATTCCTCTAAACGTACGCACAGTACTGATTTGGAAAATTTATTCATTATTTGTCAGGTTGGAATTTTCATGGAAATGTAAAAACTAACTTCAAGAACGTACTATAGTAGTAACATAATACGTGAATAACAATTAACAATGAACTTATTATTTTATTTTAGATGCAGTGACGATTATACGGGGGCAACCTGTTCCGTGAAAAATGATGCATTAAGAGGTTTCTAAATTTTTACCTTAAAATTGTGTAATGTAAATTGGAACACATACGAGTATTTTCAAAAAAATATTTTATAAAATTAATTTAATTTATTAAAAAAAATATTAGACAAATTTGGAAATGAGACTTCAATTTATTTTACTTCAATGGCCAATTATTTAATTATGAAAGCATCATTCTGGTAACATTACAATTACAATTACAACTTAATTTTATTATCAACTATTACATTATTGATGCTAACCTTACAACCAATTATTATTGAAAAATCTAACGACAATTTACTAATATTAATTAATATAACTTCATATTTGAGTTTGTATTCACTATATAATTTTAATGATATACAATTAATTGTTCTGTTTTCAGCTGCAAACAGTGACCTTGCCATTGTTGGAGGAGTTTTGGGTGGATGTCTGGTGATTTGCGCTGCCTTGTTAATTTTTGTGGCCTGCAAGTAAGTAGCAGAAATCAATGTTTCTTTGAATTCAATGACATGTTTTTAATGACAAGATTTTCTGTTGTCAATTTTCTAGTGAAGCTAGTACCATTATAAAATTTATTTTGTAATTATTTACTCCTAAGTTATTGTTTGAACAACAAATCTTGGAGCCTTTGTCATTATTCACTATTTTATTTCAGTGTTATTAAAAGATCACGAAATGAATTTAGTAAGTTTCACAACTCGTTTGAAAGTGACGTAAGGTCTACTAAATGTTAGGCTACTAATAAGTAGTTAGACCATGCATGATAACAGAATTAACCAAATGATCGCACAGGGTCAGGGTCAGTGACTTAATAAGAAGAACGTCTGCACGCAATATTTAAATTTAGCGTTCTAGAACCATAAATCAATCCATTTGAAGAGTGGAGTTATAATGTCTCCTTTTTTATTACAGATATACCAAGGTAAACGGACGAAAACTATAGACAAAGACATTTTTCATCCGGATATTTGCCGTCTGGTCAAGTAAATCGAAACAACGCTCTCAGTATTTCATTAATAGATTTCAAGAACGTTGTCTAGTACATGGGTAGTCCTTTCTCCAAAATGTAATTGGAACGATTTACCGTATCACCCACAGACAATAGTTTTATGACAAAATTCAGAATTGTAAATGTTTTTACAGTTCACATTTTGAAAATTAAGTGTGGAAATGAAGAAATAAAATATCGAACATTCCCGCTTAATTTGTTAGAAGGTGACCGTCTGTTCAAAGTAGTTATCGTTGTGGATGCTTCTCAATAGATGTCGCTAGTTGTACAATGAATTTTTTCTTTCTATGAATAAAACCAGTCTCCAACGATTCACTTTTTTATCTGTCTGGTTTAAAGCAGACAGATAAAAAATTCCAAGACTGTTCCCTTGTATTTTACATGTAAATAGCTAGAACGAAAATTGATATCGAAGCATAATACGAGTGCACTTAATAAATCCACATTAGTGTCAGAAATTAACGAAATACTCGTGATTTGATTGATGCTTGAATGAGTATATCGGGAATTTGAAAATCCATGTATTTTGCAGAATTTAATTTTTGCTTCATTCTTAGACTAATCCTATGTGATAGCGTTATAGTATCAAAAGAGGATAGAAATAATAGAAAGAAGCGTAAATGAGAAGAAACTGTTTGAAACCACAAAAATGTTCTTTTACGAGATTGATCACAACTATGGACTGCAAGGTCTGTGTTAATGTTACCATGAATAAAAAGTATGTTAGATTTTTTATTTATGTTTAGTTTTGTCAAAATGGTCATTTTTTTCAATGTGCACCACCTCGTATGTAAGAAGGAAACCCAATTCTTATTTAAATAAAATGTTTGTTAAGGGGGTTCACCGTTGATTTAACATCTTAAAACCCCCAAAGGGCGATCTGGAAATGTTGCCCTAACAATTCTTATTAATTTTTTATCTGGAGTTCTCTACTTGCTTCGACTTCGTAGAGCTATCCATGAGGATTAAAGTATACACTGTTTGTGATTGAATACATTTGAATTCAATCATGATGAAACATTATCGTTATAGATCGTTCAGATTGCGTCCATTCAATCTTTTTAATTTATAATATTATCGTTATTTATATATTTATATTTTCCAGCATTTTGTGAACGAAGAAATTGGTAAAATGATTGCGACGATGACTGTCTGAATTAATATTACGAGTGTACCTTCCTTACGCCTGTGAAGTCAACTACAGCCCCAGAGACCAGTATCTTGAGTCCCCTATAGAGGAGAAAACATGACAATAGGGGAGTTGCCAAAAACGACTAGCGCGAACAACTCATTTGCGCGCGCCACCATTTCGCAAAAAGTTGTTCATCTTCGCGACCAAACGAAAATAAGAAATAAACAAGCAAGACTAATTAATTACCAAATCCTCCTTTCCTAATCGTGAAACAAACACATACGAGAAAAACCAATAATTATTAAAAATAACCGTATCCAAATAACATTCCAAATTTTGACAAAACTATTAAATGTTAATCTTTGAAATGCTAACTAATCGACGTTTCATATTCCGGCTTTGCACTGCAAATAATAATAGTCACCAATTACTATTAGATAGTTTTTGTCCGGTCTTGTTATTCAAAAATTTAAATAATGTGTTTTGCATAGTCGGGATATCGTATAAGTAAACCACGTCTAAACCAAAAAATAAGGAAAACACTTATTTGACCTCATGTACATGTGTTCCTCATTGTTTTCTGTGTTAAACCTATATTTACGTATTTTTAGTTTATTGTCCACGGAACAGTAAATTCCGTTCAAATTCTGAATTTAATCAATGTTCAGAGCAAAGACGCTTCAATTACTCATCCAAGGAGCACAAACATCATCAATATCAGAAACATCATTTGCATAAAAACAACACAAACTTCTCCAGCCACATGACCGAAAAATAATTTTTAAACGGAAATCCTTTGGCCATGGGGGCGCCCCATACACGTTTCCTAAACAGAACAGCTCGGTTTTACTGGGCGTGTTCGCGAAAAGAGTGAGGTCAATGTGAGAGGCGCGTTGTCCTGTCCCACCAATGAATGGGTCCCAGTGGCGGCGGGTCCAGACTAACCCTCCCCACCCATCCCCGTATCCTCTATGCCCCTCAGCGAGCTCCCAAGCCTCAGACTTGTGGTCAGACGACGAACTGGACGAGCCGGGAATGTAACCGATAACCACCGGCGATCAGCTCTCTTGGACCACCGTAACCATAGGTATCGTCCATGTTGTTAGGCGGACGGTCCAACCTTTAATTAGGCGAAAAAAACATTTCTGGCCGCGTCCTGCCAAGGAAACAACGAAATTCGATCGCGGTCAAGAAAAGAAAGCTATCCCTTAATACTCCTACAAATCGAAAACCAAAACCTATAACTTTTTATGAAATACACATCCCAAATTATTATTTGTAGAAGTGAAATAATCCGAAAGGATATATTTTTCGAATCACTTCAAAATAAGCATCTCAATTTTAAGCTATTCATTTTAGACAAACGCGAGAGTGATTGAAAGACTGCAATCAGTAACGGCGACAAGTTCTCGGATAAATACCGGGAACTGCTTACTTAACAAGTGTATATTTTGAAGATATAAACCGAATCTTAATCTTAATTAATCGACCTGAATACATCGACATCTGAAATGGTAATGTCGTAAGAATGCAGGAGTTTAATGCGTTCTTAAAATAACTGCCCCATATAAAGATAAAAAATTATAAAATGATGTCACATTAGGCAGTGGTTGTGCTTGTTATTTTACAAAATGAAAATATTTAACGCAGATGAATGACCACACTGGAATTAACAAATATTGATTTAAGTTGCGAATACTTACGTCATGCTCCGTGGTAGTCAAGATGTCCGCCGACCTTCAAATTAAATTGTGCACTGACCACTTAAGGCAATATTGGACCTTGTATATTCGAATCTCGAAGAAACGAAATTTTTCTAATTAATGAAGGTGTCGCGAAACACGCCGAGACATTTTCTTTTGAATTAGTGTAGTGAAGTTTTTCTATGAATAAATCGAGATAGGAAAGTATACAGAGTATTATTTATCCGGTGGAACTAACATCCTAACTATTAAAATACAAGAACTATATATATATATACTCTTTCAAATCGATAGAGGGGGGTTTGAGGAGGTGACGCTGTTGGACCTCCTTAACAAATAGCTCAAAATATAGAGCGACCGATTTGTGGTTCGATTCCCTGCAGCACTAGCCCTCTCTTATGCGATGCGCTCCTTGAATAATAATGCACACAAAAATATTTCCTGTATAGCTATTTACTACAGTTAATTGCAAGAGAAAAAGTTCGTTCTTAACATTAGCGAAAGGGCATTTTGCGAAATATTTGACTCGCGCGTAGGGGCATGTTTAAATTCCAAGAGGTCGACGGCCATTTCAATTTTTGGGGCATATTGTATAGTGTGTGTGTGTGCCGTTGAGTCAGGCCGCCTAGACGGCATCTCCGATGCCGATCACGCGTCCGGACGACATCGTGATCCGCATTCGGGCCACGACATTTCATGCGTTTTTGCATCGCGGGCGCTATTCAGGAATTCCTGGCATTGTGTGTGTAGGAGGCGGCTGCGCTGCGAACGTGATTTCGTGATTTGGCGCGAGCATTGTTGATGCGGTCGCTTGTTTTGCAGCTCTATAATTTGTCAGACCAGTCGACCTAAACGTGTGTATGAGTAGAATAAGTAAATATACGTGTCCGTCCGTATACAAATGTGTGTCTTAAATGTTATCATACATAGTGTATGAATTATAAATCATATATACGGGAAAACGTGTAATTTAACGGACGCTCAAATTCTTTCATTTACACACCGGTATTATTTCTAATTGATTTAACGGGAAAATGTGACTGGTTCAATAAGATGATCAATGATTGTAGACCATTGAACGTAATGCATTAATATTAGGTAAAGATAACTCTAGTTTTGTGCATAATGTTTAATCTCAATTTACTTTCTTCAGATTACCATCGTCTGATTTTGTATTTTATTATAGAAATTACTCGGCTTCGCTCGAAAGTCCCCGTTATATTAGTTGACTATGGTTCGGCGGTCCCGGGTTCGGTTCCCGGCGCGGGGTCTCGATAATTTCGATCCCGGGGTACTACTGACTTGCCCACGCATAGTGCCTAAGCACCATGAGGGTTATGCTGTGTGCGGTTGTGTGTTTTGTAGTGTAGTTCGGTTGATTACAGTTGATTGGGGAAAATTATTTTTCAAATATTTGAAAACCCCGTTCCTTCCATAGTAATTCCATAACAACACTGCTTCTTAATTTATTTTATAGTTTTTCAAACGCTTGCCAATTTAAATACCGAATTGATTAAAACACAAAAGCATTTAATAGTAGGTATTAATCGATTTACAAATATAAAATATGGAAAGATGACTAGTGACTTCGTGATAGCGACAGCACAATTTTTGGGTGAAGTGGGGATGACGTATTTAAATTTTCTGGCGATGTGTTGTTTTTTTTAAAAAAAACTTCAAGTGGCTGATTTATCGATAAATACGCAAAATTGAGATCTGAAATAATTTGCGCTCGACTACAAATGTGAGGAACTACAGCTAAAATTTGATTCAATTTCTTCAAACCGTTTGTAAGTAAACTCCCGGACAGACTGTTTAAAATTTAGGATAATTAGAATAAAAAGATCACCTGTGTGATAAAACAACAATTTCATTTACATTTTTTAATCCGTTTTATTTATTTAATGTTTTATGTGCAAGATACGCCTGAATGTTTTTGAGAATAGCTTAAAAATATCTTTTCATAGTCTTGACAACATCATCACTGTGAATTTAAGATTCTTAGAGCACCGTGCATCGGCGCTCTAACGACACCATATTGGTTTAAATGGTTTGTATAAAACGAAACACAAGAACGTTAGGAATTTTTTTCAAAAAATATGCCACAAGAATGTAACCGAATGATTTTATCTCTCTGCCATCTACGTAGTTCTTTCACCGACTGATTCATCCTCCCCCGTTTTCTCGAAGATTTTTCTTCGGTTGCAAAGAAACATTTTTTTTTTTGAAAACCTAACGAGAGGCAGAAGAGAAAAAAGTGGAGTTTTTGTAAAAGCAAAATGACAATAATTTTGTTCTTCCAAATTATAGACTGCCAGTTTCTGTTTCCGGCGTTTCGATTGAGATTCGCCGGCGGCACAGACGTAGAGAGAGTCGGAAAATCACGCACTGATGTCGGCTCGCCTCGCATTTAGACAAACATACTTTTTGGCAACAACAAAAAAATCCAGCCTACGTCTGCCTAACTACAGTGCGGGCGCATTGCACACGTCTTGCACGCGGTTTTGTATATTTTGCGATCGTAATGTTTTTTGTCTTTTTCGTGAAAAAAGGAAGGGTGAAAAAAAACGAAATTCGTTTTTCACGATCTTCTTTTTTGTCGGCGCACACAGTCAGTGTGCACTTTGTAGCAGTTGTTGGAAGAAGAAATGCGCCAAGCCGCAAAATTGTTCCTTGAGAGACCGGACAAAAGTCGACATTTTCTAACTCACAGTGTATTTTTGTACACCTTTTCTCCCTTTCGTTCCATATTGGACATTTCAATCGCGACGAGCTTGCAACCCGAATAACGCCGCTCTCATCCAATTGTGCCTCATCTCCAATGGCGGAATTTATGTGACAGGAAAATACACTGTACTTTTAGAGTTACGCTTACATAATGAATGGCCATGAAAAAGTGAACAATCAATGAAATGTTGGGGAGGAAGAGAACAAACAGGTTGTGTTGTTTCATGCACAGTGCAAAGAAAATTAATTTCATGTTGCTCCTAATGAAAATTGTTTCTTTCTCTAAATGATAAAAGAACTTAAATTTTAAAATGTTCTTTTTTCAGTGTGTCACTTCTCACCTGACAGGTGATGCCGCAACTCCTCTAATAGGTTCTTTAACACCGGTTGGCAAGCGCATGCCCAGATTGAGTGCCAGGACGGCTAAAGGTGTTCGCGACATGTATCTCGCCTCTATTAGAGGAGAGTGCGGCGTCAGGAACACACTCTACACGATCTCCCCCCTCTCTCAGTTCGGACGACGGGCCATTGCTTTGTCAACACACCCCCCTCTTCTGCGAAGCCCCGATCCGCCGCCAGCCTCGAACGGCGCGGGCCAACAATGGCCGCAGTCAAACCACCGGCGCCAGACCACATTTCCAGCAGTCAGATCCGACTAAGCGAAAATATGGCAGCGCTATTATGTGAGTGGTTGCAAATGCACTTGTAACTCCTCTGTCCTCCTCTGGCCACGATACATATTTGAATAGCCATTGAACTTTCATTTGACCCACCAAGAGCGCAACCGCTACACAAAGAAATAGATGCATGCAAAAATCAAAAATTAAAAAAAATCGAACTTCTGAATTCTTGAGAAGTGCGTCTTTCAGCACAACTTGCCAGAGTTAAAAATCAAGAGTTTATACAAAATGATGCGCAAATGAGCTTAAAATATTGATGGGGGGGAAAAGGCTCGAAATTGTTTTTCTTTTTAAATTATCTCTCTTAAAACAGTCCGGTCTACCAAAACCCATTGTTTGAGCCAAAAAATCATTTGTTTTGAGAATCTGAAGTTAAATGTTATCAAAGTGCTCAGGTTATTCGGGAGTCTCATGAGGATCGAGCAGGTATTGGCGAGACTCGCAGTTCCTATAAGCCGCCGAGCAATTGTCATTATCATATTCTTCATCTGCAGGCTCGACGACGCCCCCACATCCACCTCAAAGCACTCGGACTCGCGTGAATTGATATGCATGCTATATATTTTTTTAATAGTAAACGAATCGTGCGACCTGAGCCCGACTCAACATTTCATAATATAAAACAAAATTTCATAAGGTGTATTGAACGCCTGATTTAATTATAAAAATGCTCAACCAATTATTTTTTCAAATTGATTTAAAGAGATGTCAAAATGTTAACTTACAGAGTAATCATCAAATTCTCCAAAATATATCTTCTACCAATCCGAAAATAATTCAGGAAAGTACTTTTTTAAAAAATAGTTGCGCTAAGCTGTATTTGATCTTACTCAAAAATGTACTCGTAATTCTTTTTAAAAAATTCAAATTCACTCTTAAATGACAGTAGCTTTATTCTTTTCAGTGATCTAGTCACATCTAATTACAATGTATTCTATAAAAATATCGCTTCAATATTTGTATGATATGTTAAATGAATGCCGTGCACAATTATAATCTATCTGATAAGCTTCAGTTCTACATATATATATATACAGAGTCAAATTGACCCATCTTGGAGTAAACGAAAATAATAAACAGCATCAGTAATAATACTTTTCATTAAATTTAAATTTCAAATGTGTTTCATCCCGTGCAATTTCGACAAGTATTGAAATACCAGCTGTCCAAAAGGTCTTTACTTACGCTATCCATCTACATACAGTGATGCCACTTTCATCATCTTGTTATCACGCCATCACCAATATGGACGCGGCGTAGAATTTTATTTCCAAAATTAGTAATCACCAAAACTGTTTGAATTAGCTAATAATAAATATTACGCGAATGCCGTATTGACTATTACGTCGGCGCACGGGCTCGTGTGTCTGTCTCCCCGTGCAATTTTGACGTCACTCGAATGGAAATAACAATCTTCACCACCCTTAATTTCAAAAGATCCTCCTTAATAACGCGTGCTGTCCGCAGGCCCATACTTTGTCGAGTAGGCAGCGGCTCATTTCGCGGAGTGTAATTCTATTCAATTACCCAACACTGTCCCCGCGTTTTGATAGCTGGGGCGCGTTTCAGATTTCAGTTGCACTGATTACGCGCCTCACAGTGTCCAACCGTAAACCCACAGACGGCGGACACCCCCGACCCCAATCAAAGATCTTCAAAAAGCCATCAAAAGGAACTGAAATTCGAGAAAAATTGCATCATCATAATTGACGAGACTAGATTTGGAACGCAACACACGAAGCACCGTCGTCTATCTTGTCTACAAAATGATTTCAATAACAGAAATGAAACCCGTGTCGCATAATGGACGTTGAACTAATTTAAAACGCCGTTGAATTAAGTAATCGTTCTGCATATCGATTTTCATAAGACGCTAAGATGGTCGAAAATGGAATTGAAATTGGCATATGTCGTATTTCCTCTTTACATGTAGTGCACCTTCGAAAATGTTCATACTTTGATGACTATCATCAAAAATGCTTTTAGGAAAATTTTGTTTTGAATCAATGACGCCCTACCACTAATGCCCCGAAACACACGCGCTTTCGACATGCTTCAGAAATAAATTGAGTTTGGGGCCTATGCAGGAAAAACGATATTTTTTTAATACTCAATACTGGTTTTGCCCATATAATTTAAAGACTCTTCCCTACTAACAATAGGAAGACGGCAGACCCATTTGTCCGATTGAGACACCACAGCGACTATACATTGTGTTTCCACCAACATTCTACCGATGTAAAAGGCAAACCAAATTACCTAACGAGGTTTACATGTACTGTATATAGCCGTGCATATGCAGGTGCAATAGGGCATTGCGCATAGGCAGTAAACACCTACGCTTCATGAGACCCGCCGCACATCAACCAGCTTCGTGTATCTAATGTCCAACAACGTACTTGATCAGAAATTCAGAATAAATTCAGAATAACCCAAAAAAGAATACTTTTATACATACATCATAAGATGGCAACTTGTCATCGAACGCAAAAGTGATTTGATGATCCTTGTTCCGAACTGCAATGGATTTAGTCTTGAAAGCTGTCACCAGACAGGACATTTTCCGTATATTAAAGTGAACATTGGTTGGATCGTTGGAATGATCATGATAAGTGTCTTTTACTATTGGACATATTTTCAACCAGTTATTAACATCGTCAACTAGTTGGAAATCATTTCATTTATGATCATGTCATTTACGAAAGTGTGGTCTTAATTTTTACTATGTTATTTTTACTTGTTATATATGTTTTAGTCGACATGAGTACTGCGCATTTTCAGCACGCTACAAACCCAGTTGTCAGTTGAACGATTCGATGGCGCCACCAGCGTCGAAAACTGCAAGCAAATGTAACTCGCTTCATGTTGAGTTCAATTTCTTGGGGTTCTTGAGTAGCTCGCTTAGGATGAACACGGGAATCGACCCTGGGTCTTAGCGGAGCACCGCGCGAGTGCATTTTATAGCCATCTATTTAACTCATTTTTTTATTATTGAAATCCGTATATACGACGTACGACTCGGGTATGGGCGAATTTAATGGACAGACAAATGCCGACGGCAAAACGAGCTCCCCCGTAGCGAAGATCTGTTTATAGACAGTGTACATGTACGTACAGTATATATATATACTGAATGCGCGAGCCCCTTAATGTATTATATAGATAGCGTATTATAGAGCATGTAATATATTGTGCGCGAAGCCTTTTGTACATCAAGAGTCGACATTTCGCGTGTACATGTACATGTATATATACATGTATACAGGCTGCTCACAGCGACTGCTGCTATACAGACTGGAGACGTGGGCATCTCATCTCATCTCGGAGAGATTTGTCTGAAAATCCCTCGTAGGATGATAAAATTGCTATTATTAAATGTGATTATCCACAATTTTCCATGTTCGACTACACATGTTGGGAGAAAACAAAGTATTGGTTACCCCCTCTCCCACCCAACTGTCCCCCCTTCTCCCCAACCACCTATCCGAAAGTGCATCCCTATATCATTGGCCCTCTTTCGAGCCACCCCACCCCTCACCCTCCCACCCACCTCCCTCGCGACTCCCAATAGTCTGTCCGTATGAGATCCATTCGTGTTCAAGGCACGTCAACGTGTACCACCATCGCCCACTAATCAGTGCTGTTTTAAGCAGAGCTAATCTAAATTTTCGCTTCAATCCAACAATTGTGAATTGTTGTCCGATTTGTCACCTGCTTCGGGCTCACAAATCACACCTCACCAATCATTAGCCGCACGGCCCGCTGACCACCCGCCTCATCAAGTCTCTCCAAAAAGGTAAACGTTAATTGAATTTAATTACACCAATTACACCTGATCCGGAATTTCACCCCAGATCCTCAAACACAACAGTATACCTGAAAAAGAGTGACACCAGATATCAATCTTACAGTTGCAAAATAAATTCCACCTACAATGGTAGTCCGAGCCAACTCGACAGATAAGTCGCCCGGCGTATCACTTGCCGACTCAGCTGATCAGCCGCAGTTGATTGAACGATAGACAAGCTATTTGTAACTATACGTGATGAATACAGTTACAGTTATCCGTTTCTGGTGAAGAAAAATTGAAGAAAAATTCATGAATTATTGTCGATTCATATAAAATTGTAAACATAGTGTAAAGTTTTAGGCTCATGAAACCGTTTCGTGATATCTGACGGTGCCTACCCAATGTAATTGGCTGGTCAGGTTGTTCAACCTCTGTTCGACGGTGGGCCTCAAACCTTATTGATATGCCTTTCATGTAAAATATTCTGCTGCAAAGAATCTTTCGATTCGAGCAAAACTGATCAAGACATCCTGCCTGTCATGTGTAATTAATATTCAAAAAGGTTTGTTTTTATAATTCGGAATTTTTTTAAAATTCTGTTCCTGTCTTAGTGAGAGGAACATATCAAACAGTCAATTATTTAGCCCATCCTTAATTTAATATATCTTTCCACCCCCGCAGCTTGCTCACAGTCCTTTCAGCAGCATCTCATAATTTGCGTACACAAAATTTTAATATCGAGAATATTGGGATCCTTGTACTTATAAAGACCTACGTGGTTTTATTTTTTTGACTAAACCGATGTTTCACCAGCCAGGGGCTTCCATGGAGTGCGCCAATTTCATGTGCGTGTATACAGTTTATACGGTACACTGTATAAACGAAAGGGCCCAGCATTACTATGAGATAGTCAATTGTTATCAAACGCAACTGTGCTTTCTTGAAAGGTTATCGCGGGCCATTATTGGGTTGTAAACAAATTAATATATCTAATTTTGACTGCTTATTATTTAGTCTAGTTTGGCCAATTAAACCAAGATTAACGCGTAGTATCCAGTATCTAAGCATAAAAGAAGCAAAACACGGTTAAACATTTCGTTGTCGAATTTTCACATAATTTTCGTGTATTGGATATTTTAGGGCGCCGCTTGTAGTAGCCACCACTCGATTATTGTGCCCTATTATTATTGCCAGCATACACTGGAACTGTCAGATTCTGCATTTTGT
This sequence comes from Mycogona germanica, assembly GCA_034698785.1. Classification (NCBI taxonomy): domain Eukaryota; kingdom Metazoa; phylum Arthropoda; class Diplopoda; order Chordeumatida; family Chordeumatidae; genus Mycogona; species Mycogona germanica. Next base: position 33,579 of record JAQGBY010000992.1, read on the forward strand.
TTGTGTGTTTACAAACCTGCTTACAAGAAAAATGGTGTGATTTATCTTTAAGTCGGACCGTTGCTTTCAATATCGGTTCATTCCCTCCCTAGGACAAATGTGTCATTTTACTTCGCTACCATTCTTGCGCCTACGGGCCCTGTACCTGTTAGTAGACTACTAGTACACGAGCTCTCTGGTAGATGGCGTTAGCGATATTGACCAAAAGCTTTTCCGAGAATTAGAAAATGTTTATTACCATTCGAAAGAAGATTCGCATTGCAAATACAATGTTGTTGTTTGGTAATGTCTAGTTTGATGCTGTTGGCGTTTTGGATCGAGTTGTGAAGAATAATAAGATGTTTGTGCTGAGTGCAATGTAAAAAGCTCATGATACTGTGCTGTTTTTATATAATTTTTCTAATCTTTACTTCGAAATGAGATAATTGGGGATTGCAGGACTCAATCAGATACTCGGCAACGAAGATCGTTTAAACAAAAAAGTTTAAACAAAC
>JAQGBY010000993.1:0-34044 GCA_034698785.1 Mycogona germanica
CAGACAAATCGGTGGAAGCGGATTATGTGGGTTGGACGACGGGACATCCAGTGATGAATGAGGAGGGGTGCACAGTCTACCCACTTAATCCATTTGTACTCGGATCTAACGAAAGATAACTGGCGCTTAAACCTTGACAGGCAATCACTCGTTACCAGCTCAGCAAAATCGATCGAATCGGTTGCCAGCAGAGGTCACAGTTTACGAAAATGATCAGCAGAGTCCTGGGTTTCGTTCTTTCCTACGCGAATAGTGAAACTATTTTTTTTAAATAACTGAAATGCGTCATGTCATCATAAGTTCATGAAATTGGCGTCGATCAAATCGACCAAGACGAAACTGGTTAGCACAGTAATTATCAAGCGCGTGGTACGACCGGAAGACATAAGCAACCACAGCAGAAACTGCTGGCTTTCGCGACGACATCTCGACAGGCCACATCCGGTGCGGCACCCTGCCTGTGTTCAGCAGCTAATAAATTTCATCGAGCCCAACTTTCTATCCGAAGCGCGATGTAGATGGTGGTTGGAGACAGGCCGACCGCAGCCAACAAATATTTTTTTACAACACCCGAGTTGGAATAAGAACCTCGACAGTCATCATTATTTTACTCCCCCCTCAGCATCCGAACACGCGTTTAGACATACATGTACGCGTGTCTATAGGCGGAACGCACCGAAAACCAACTTGGTGGCTACGTCAAAACATGAGATTGCGTTGGCAGCTTTTTTTCTTCTCTGCTCATCAGTTCCTCGTCGCTTTTATTTAAAAAAAAAACATTTCCCATTTCGCCCGTGCGGAGGTGGATCAGTAATGTAGGCTTATGCGGTGTCGTTTGGCAGTAATGTTCCAATCCTCAAGCATCCGTGGGTCGACTAACGCGACAGAGGTTCAGCCAACGACGGCCATTTTGTAACACACGGCGAGCACTGGCCACAGCATCGACGGTGGCTCCATTAAGCGTCGAAGGCAGTCGGGGAGCACCTGCCGAGAACCGATGGTTCGTGGTGCTCGAATCCTGGCCTCACGGGAGCACTAGCGGCACTGAGACATTCCGACCCGTGCCTCAATTAGCATACACACCCTGACGCAGACAAGAACCAGCCAAGAAAAAAATCCAAGCTCTGCAGTCACCGTCACCAATTTGGCATGAGTCTAGGAATCGCGTCCGAAGACTGACGAAAGAGGGAGAAAAAAAAACAGGACTTTTTTTGGTGTACAATCGTTGACAAAAGCAAGGTGACACAATGGAGCGGTGTTTGTGTGTAAGATAGAGAGAGGAAGGCAAAATGGTAGAGTGCAGTCGAGCGCGAATATATCCATCACACGGGACAGAGAGAAAAAACAGCAAGGAAGACCACGAGGCACCGTCGGGGCCACGGCCAGCGGCGACGGAGATTCACCAGGGAGCGAGAGACGGTGGAGCCATCATCATCATTATCGCCTTCTCTCTTAGCATTTTTGGCCCGGCGTTCGTACAACAGTCACGTCGTCCCTCGCGCGCGAGTAGTAAGATCCGGCAAAAAAAATACAATACTCGTACAGCTATAGTTCCGCTTTTCGTGTTGGCGCGCGCCTGGGACGACACGCTGAACATACGCGACCCAAATATAAATATATATTTTTCCCCCCTCACACTCTCCACTTTCCTCCACAGGAGAGTCGTATCGAAACTTTCGCGCGACTGACGACACAAAAAACAAAACTAAGTGGTGCTCTCTGGCGGTCGCGCGTGCCATATGCGCTGCGCGTATCGGGACCAGCCATCTAAAATCTCCTAAGATCATCTGTGGGCCAACTAGCCCAGTTCAACAATATGTACGAACTTTAGTAAAGCATGGTTGAGTATTTTGAATAAATTCATTTTTCCAGACAAATATTCTACAAATAAAAATATTGTCACTTTCAGCAAACGATTAATTTAAATTCAAGTTAGGAACAGCGCTGCTTAATGAACAACAAATTAAGAGAATTTACTGAAAATACATATTTCTTTTTATTTTCTTTTGAACGATCAAATAACCAAATAAAATAAAAAGAATCTAATCATTTTTCAGACGCACAACGAAAATAGCTATCGTAATGTAATGCAACGTTGGCGTGTCGGATTAGTACAACCGCTGGTTCAATTCCCGGCCGAGAGACCTCCGAAGTTTCTCGGAAAACAGAACTTAAAACGTGACCAACTAAGCCTGACATTTGCTAGGTAAAATGACCAGCGCCCCCTGCCCCCACCTGGGGGACTTTGAGGCTAAAAAGCTGTAACCCCTCCTGAAACAAGAAACGATAAGAGCCTTAAATTTTCAATGTGTCCAAATCCAGACTACTTTGTGAAACATTCACAGATTCGCAAAAGAACGGTCATGCCGATAGAACGCATGCCACCAGGGATGCTATCAAAATTAAAGGCCTGAGCAGGGCACCAAAAGAAGCTGCAGGCTGTCATTGGAATGAAAAATTAACAGCTTTTAAGCCCGGGGTAGTAGGAGGCTAGCTACAGCACCAACCACGCAGCACGATTAGAGTCTGGTCGGCTAAACGGATGGCGTTTTGCCCTTTTCTTGCTAACGCGAAAGAGTTTCCCGCGGGAGGCGTGGCCGCGACTCTTGACGAGGTGACGCCGGCGGGTCGTAGCCTAGATACGGACACGGCACACCAAATGTGCTCCCCGGGAAACGGGACAGCCACCGAGTCTGCCGGGCTAGACGCCATCCCACCTCTTTCCCCCCACACTCACTATCTTCAACGAGAAATGAACGTAGAGAAAGAAAAGAAAACATCATTTTACAATAGATTTCAGTTACCCCATAAAACAACTCGTAAGATGGAATTTGATAATCACAATCTTAATGCCAATGTTCAACCAATAACCAATTCCATCGATGCACAGGAACAAAGCAAACGTTCCCTCTGGTGGAATTCGAACCGATCACCTGGTTTGTACCGCCTACCTAGCGGCGGCAATTGGAACCACTGGCCTAGTCTGGCGTCTGCACCATTTGTTGAAAATGGCATTCCTAGATTTCCCACATTTTCATATTTTAACGGTACGCATTAAAACGCGGTAATGAACCTAATCGAATAGAAGAGCCTAATTGGAGGAAACAAAAGTTAATTTACGGGCTCGTATTTGCAAAATAGTAATCGATCATATTTTTCCCTAATCAGATTCCCGTAGGCACTTTTGACAGTCACGGGGGAGTTGCACATGAGCGCAACCACAAGGAGCAAGCTTCCCACGGCAACAGGCAAAAAGGATGTCCGGATTAAACCCGATTACCATCGTACCGCGAAACTGAATTTCAACTCTTGAAATGGAACTAACGCGATCGACCAGAGCTGGCCGACCGGCTCTGCATGCTGCTGAGGCAGCCTCCATAAAAAAATGTTTTCCGTAGACCCAGACGTAAAGCTGCACACGTACATATACTGTAGCTCGCCTGATTATACTTGCACATGCGCAGCTCCAACGTCTGTGAAGACAAAATGTAGCGTAGATGTACATTTGTCGCCCTGAACGATATTCGCCGAGGTGATGTCGCTATACTTTCACTCAATTGACTTTACCACCGATACCCCTTATAGCCGCCCATAAATCCCGTAAAGCTACAGGCAGAGGGGGTTCACGACCAATCTCGTAAACGATCGAAGAGTGTTTGTAAGCTCCTGAATGTTGTTTAACATGGAAACACATCAGGCAACAACGCCAGACACACCAGCACAGGCCAATGGATTGAACCACTTAGTGAAACACTCGTGCTGACGTAAGATTTGCATCCCTTAAATATCACAGGAACACGTAATTCTTTCAGTCAGACTCTCAATTTAAATTTAAATTTAATCATATTTTGTTAGCCTGTATAAGATCACTGCACCAAACAAAGCGTACCTGTATAGGTATTCACGCTAGCACTGACATATCCAACGCTATAAAGCTTATCTAACTGTGAGGTAAAAGTGTTTTACTCTTGGTTTGAAGCGAGATACAGATTGCTCGAGTTACTAAAAATGCGTGAAACACACAAAATTCAAAAATAGCTATGGGCACATGTATTCTCTGGAGTGAAACCCTATCAGAGCAGCCAGCAATATCTGATGAATGTTCGACAAATCCTGTGAAACCAGATGGCCAGTGCGGGGGAGGAGAGGTAGCGGTCGGAAGAGAGAACGTAATCGGTGCGGTATCACCCATCCCCGCGTTACGACCAACATATAATAACCAAAGCCAAAATAGAAACACAGTATGTACGAGTAATACAATAAGCTGCACTCTCGAGCGAGGTGTATCGGACACAACAATATATTCCAGAGACCTAGTGTACATAAGATGTATTTCCATAAAGAATTTGGCAAATGCCTACTCTCCCTACGGCCGCTCGATGGAGTGTTGGAAGTTGGAAGCGTAACGTAATCCACGAAACGTGACCAGTTCAGGCGTGGGGTTTCAGGGGGACAGAATAAGCCACTTTTAAAGTGAAGTGGCCCGGACACTACAATATATTTAGATACAATGATCCGGTTTTCCTCGTTGGAGCCGACGACATCGCCGCAACTCTAGAATGCGGAAGTCAGGCTAAGTCGTTTGCGCGTCCGTCCGTGCGTGAAACCCTGACCGAGCTAGCCAACGATGCCGTCCAAGTCAGCTGACCGTCAGCATAAGGACGATTCCCCCGCGTCCCGAGGGTCAATAGGTCAGCACCACTCATGAATCACTCGACTATGAATTAACGAGCCCAATTAAATAGGCGAACATCAAAACAAAAACAAACCATAGTATGCCATGGAAACAATTGTGTACCCCGCGAATATCACTCCGTAACAATACGATTGTGCTGTTATCGTCTAAATTTTTGGCTTTCGCGAGTCAAGATATTAAATCCATTTCACGAAAACATCGACTTCCAGTAACTCATAAACGCATTAAAAAGACAACTGCGAATTTACACCCTTGCCATAAGCCACCTCTAACGATATTCCCGCTGCACATGTGCGAACGTCACAAACATACTTTCAAAAAATGCCAATAAATCAAACGCCTTTCTACTATATAAAAACATAAAAAGGTTTTCCAAATGCCAATTTGCATTTTGAAAACAGCTTTTACCATCAAACAAAAACCTTTCTAAAAGTCGCTCAACAAATTCGATTCGTTTGCAACTGAAAGATTTCAAAATTCGCTCAACTCTTGAAATGAAAACTATGTAAACTTTTAAAAATTATTAAAAAAGTGATGCCAATTCAAGAAAGTGTAAAGTGTGGACACATATTTGCGTTTTGCAACTAATCAATTTCAAGCGGAATTTGAATTACGGTTATGTGAAGGTGACGTAGGCGAGCCCCCCCCCCCTCCATTTGACTAGTATCAGGTGGGTTATACACGATAACACCAAATTTTACGCTCGCCTACATTTACTAACACTAGATACACGACACAGGAAATGTGAAATGAAAATCAGTTGTGCGTGTAGTGCGGGCAAGGTGCATTCAACGCCCATAACAATTGTTATTTTCAAGCACAAAAAAAAGGAGATAATGTGGGTTGGTTGGCTGGTGTCCACACGAATAGGAGAAAGTAGAAAAAAAATCGGATTTTATGCACCGAAATGTTTATCTTGGTATTCTACCCTCATAATACGAAATAACTGAATCTAATTGAGAATGTATTTTTATAGAGATTAGAGGCCTTCTCAACCCAAACGGCAAAGTAGGTGGAATAACTTGCATGTTTTGCATCACCTTTTTAGAAATTTGACACAAATTTAAAGGAACACATCAGACGTTTAACCTCATTTAGTCTGAACTCGAAACACTAAGTTTTTCTGGCTTGCTGATTCAAAATTAGGCGATGGAAAATAGTTCGTGAGGACCAAACCATCCTAATTTCATTAAATTAGAAAATTATACTTGAGGTTTTCAAAAAAAAATACTTAATACATCGCTCAAAAGTTTTCGTGAGGAAAAACAAGCTCATATGACACTAATGTACTGCTCTATATACGAAACAAATATTATTCACAGCACGCAAATATCGTCTGGCAGAATTTCTGTTGTACCATGTTACGGCAGAAGGAAGTTGGCATTCTAATTGCACGGGACTCGATCGTACAAGCTACCCTGGAGCACGGTACGACATCTGGCGACGAGTCTTTCAAACAAGTTCCAATGGCGCACACAAGAGGTCTGCGCATATGCTGGTAGTACTCCGATCAATAGCAGTGAGGTGCCAAGAAAATACATTTCTGCTCCATTTGGCAGCGCCAACACAATTTCGAAAGCTGTGCCAAAGCCTTTTTAATGGAATATCTTATTTTAATCGGCCATTTTAATGCAAGTTGGAATCGACAAATTGGAATTTTTTAAAAAGAGAAAATATTGTACATACTGGACTATAACTCAAGTGAAATAGCTTATTACACATAACTTTTATAAACGTAGCGAATAAAATGTTAAATGTACCTTAAACGAGAAAGGTAAATATGAATTTCTAATCATTGTTCTAATTCACCGTTTAAAGAATCGTTGAATGAACTTTGCATAATCAATTGATTATATAATCAGTTATTTTTTAAGGCCTGATGGTCACACGAGTGGGAAATCCATCTTTTCTTTTGCAAGTGAACCGTACGACTCGTCGTAGCGCAGTTGGTTTAGCGACTGACTGTGGTTCAGCGGGTCCTGGTTCGATTCCCGGCGCGGGCTTTCGATTATTCGATTCCGGGGTACTGTTGAAAATGTGTCCCTCACATAGTGCCTAATCACCAAGAGGGGTACAGAAACTCCTGTTGTGATGTGTGTCCTTCAGTGAATTTTAACAGATTTTTTTTGGCAGCCAATACGCTTTCCACGAGAGCAGTAATGTCTGATTATTTATTTTTCCTGGAAATATTTTCCAATCCAAGAAAAATCCATGATTCGTAACCGTGTAGTTTTGCGACGCTGAAATTGTTTAAAATAATGTATCATTCTTAAAGTGCGCTGATGCGAAATATCTGTCGTCTAATGGGAGAGTACTACTCTGTAGCAGCGACTGTATAGAGATTTACTTTTATTGTGTATTCAAAAACCTTCATATGCATGACTACAGAGTACTTGAGACCACACGGTTAAGGTCGAAGCATTTCCAAAATTTCTCTCAGAGAATGGTCCTGGAACTATCAACATGTTAGGGGAAAAAATCAAAAATTTGCTGGGAAACATGGTACAAACGAAATGAAGAGGAACATAAAGGAGAGGTCGTTCAGATGACGATTTCGCACGTAGAATCGATGACATCACCTACAATGCAGAGCGGAATCGATTTAAGATCGCTCCAGCACCACTACTGTAGCCAGACAGTGGCGTGTGTTCAGAGATCTAGTTTTCACGTAAATGCACCTGTAAAAAAGCTCAGGTCAACTATATGCGGTACTCAACGTCGGACGATATCTAGTCACATCGAGCCGCAGACATCCGCCGATTGCCAGGCTTTCTGATAATCTCCACATATTGAGCTCTCATTAATTTGAGCTTCCATAACACTTTCTCGTTTTGATTCGGATCACAACAAAATGTTGCTTAGAGTCTTAAGAAAAATGGCCTGATAGGCGAGGGTCTCAGCAAGTTATTGAGCGAGACACGCTCTATACTCACGAGAAGTTGCGAAATCGCATGGAGCTGCCTTTCTAGGTTAAGCGATCGTTGCTGACGAAAGAGCGAACGACTAAAGTTCGTATTAAAAATAAATTGATAGTAATTCGACAGCGGCGAGGGCGACCAGATAGAGAACGCCTCGTCACGGCCAGAGGAAAAAAGAAGCCAAGCATCGGTGCCAAAAACGGCACCCAAGCGAGTGTATACAGGGTGGCCCGCTGAGATGACTCCATATCACCACAAGTACGCGGCGACATGTGTTTTGCGGCTTAAAAAACGACCTCGACGAGGCCATCCCGTTCTGGTTCGGGCCGGTCCGAGCTCACAACGAGGACCCCCTCCCCCTATATCTAACACAGGATATACAACTTTGCAGAGGTATATTATAGAGAACCGCGGACAGAATTCGATGTTACATTATTATGTCATTAGGCTGCGTAGTACAATGGGGACGTCCTGATGGACGGCTAAGTAAAAAAAAACTATCCTAACTTGAAAATTGGGATACTGTGTAAAAAATTAAAAACATCACACCTGTCACAGTTACTGCTATTTATATTGAGCCAATTTTAAAGATTTTATAACCAACTGCTATGATTTATTTTCACTAACATCAATGTTTTAACATACTGTAGTTTTGCTAAATTTATTTGCTCCAACTCCAATGTGGAAACGCAAGAAACACCTCTATTAGAAAGGAACCAGAACTGAACGAAACCGACGAAAGAAAATCCACCTCCAAAAAAACGCTTATGAAATGGCGGATTTTATTCGCTAAACAATCAATTACAAACCCTAACTGAATTTCCGTGTTTTAACTATGTACTTAACTATAAATTGGATCGATCACGTGTTCCACTAAGGTTGAGGTAGATTCTAGGAATTTATGTTGGCTACGTGCGCCACATTTCAGTGGAGACTACATACACTTCCTAGCTCGATCATCATGAGCACCGACCAAATAGCTTCCTCTTCCAGTTAGAGAGGCTTTAAAAACACAACGTCCTACAGCACTGTTTCCTGCCTGTATTCCGCCAACGCCAAGCTCGTCCTATTTCCTAGCTCCTAAGTCCTGAAGAAAAATTGAGCAACTCGTTCTCATTTTTTAAAATTAGTCATGGCTATAACAAAGTAACGAGTCACAAATATATATTTAATACCTGCCTGACGACAAACTCTTGGCTCACGTACTCAAATCTCAAATACATTTTTTCTTCTCAGCGTCACAAAATAGAATACAAAAATAAAGAATGTACAGTTTACAAGAACAAGTGACACGAAGTTTATGGGCCCTCGCATTGATGATACTTCATTTTGGATACTTGCAAAAGCTCATTTAGCAATGACGGCAGTCAAAAAAATAATTGAAATAACAAATATTTAATACTTTGGCGAAATGAATGTGGCCTGATACGCCGAAAAATAAAATCGATAATCGTCTTTATTGCGTAGAATTCGCACACCGAGTCTGGGGAGGCTCTATGTGTTACAAATTGCATTTGCAGCGTCTGCGATGGAGCCAAAGTGATATTGTTGTTGGTAGACGGTTGGTAGATTGTTGGGGCGCGCACGACCACCCTAACAAACGACACTTTAACTTTCGCCACTAATGAAATTAGACAATTGCGAGTTGGCTTTAGCTTCCTCCATCAGTCTACATATAATTGAGTGTCAGCTGCTCTCTCTGATCAAGTCTAAAGAAACAAACACGGAACGCCGTTCGTTCGGGCACATTCGCCTCCATTAATTTTCGAAAATTTGCGTAGTCGTCGTTCTTTTCTGACAAGTCACAAGACCTCATTGGCAGAAATACAGTACAACCAATTTTTAAAAAAAATGAACCCAACAAAGTGACGGGTTGAGCAAGTGTGACGTTAAACCCCACAGGAAATCGGCAATGCATAAAGATCTCAGAAAGACCCCAAATTAAATGTAAATTTTCACTTTGACTGAGCTACATTTCTTTGCAGACTACTAGCAAAATCAAAGATGTGATTGTATGTTACCCGTGTGTATATTCGGAGCCATCTGAAATCGAGAAAAAAATGGCACAAACGCCACAAACCATACCGCATAAAACAGGGAGCAGCATACCGAAAAACCTTCGATTTATGTGACGTGTTCTATTCTGGTTTCACTCGGGTCACACGTACAAAAAACAGGGCGAGGAAAAAAAACCGCACAAAAAAATCGTTTCACGATTCCGTGTGGTCGGTCGTGCCAACGTGTTCAAAACTGTGAGCTCAAACCCACCTTAGCCGAGCAGTAGGAATTTTTTGTAACGAGTTGCAACGAAAGCGCACAATCGGATCACATCGGTGTACGTATAAAATCAATCATTAACAAGTACGCGAGGCACTTAAAACTAGACTCAACAACAGAAAATATTTCTCGTTCAACTCAAGATTTCTCCAAATCAAGACATCAGGGTAATAGCGAAACGAGGTTATGAAATAGAAGGGGAGAAACCAAACCATCCCGAGCTCAACTACTCACGCGACGACGGAATCTGCTAGTTTTTTATTTTGTTTCACCAGACAAAACAGGAAGCAAGTGAGGACTGGGTGGCCATCTTTTCGTTTTTACCATATGCGGACACCGTAGAGAAATTTTAACTCGATTGGAATTAGCTATAAGTGCATCAGCCGTAAATGTACAGATAATAATACAATTAGGTTATACTAAAAAGGATTAACCCAAGAATGTATCAACCAATTTTTGAGTCGAGGTCAACTGGAGTGAGAGGTTTGGGGTTGAACTCAAAATTGTAAATAGTTTTTGACCGAACGAAAAAGCGAATGTCCAACCAGGAAGTGAGAATATAAAAATATCCGTTGGACCACGTTCAGCAAACGCCAAAAAGATTTCCATGAAGTCATAATCAATATTGTATGTATTTTTTTTTTTTTTTTAATTCACTGAAGTGCATAACACAACAGGAAGATTCTGTACCCCTCTCAGTATTAAATCATGATTTCGTATATGTAAGTGCCTTTAATGAAAATTGTAATCTAGCAAATGCTTGGGAGTCATCTAGAGTGAGGTCTGAATATGTTATCTGCCCACATTGTGCAGTATTTGCTTAATCACGAAATATTATAGTCATGCGGATCTCGTTTACTTTCAGGGCGCGTAAAATCGAAACGAATGCAATCAAGAGTGAAGCGCGCATTCTACTCGATTCGAATATAAGAGGCATCCCTGCCTATAAGATCGATCTAATTATCTTTTTTCCATTGTTTAAAGAGCAAATGTCTGAAACCGGGCTAAAGATGACCGTTCAACGCGCGTCTGCAGTTATCCTTGTTTCTCATCCACACGTAGAATCTCGACAAAACGAATGATGACAAAAGAAATATAACCAAGTTATCACAATGATTATTTTAGGACGTAGATTCGGGGCAGCGCTGGGTAGAAGACTAATTAAGGACGATATAAAAGTCAATTTCAATTGATAATTGGAACATTAGTTTTGTTGTTAACAGAATAGTGCAGCTAAGTTGGAGCACTCGCTGAATTTTATTCGTATTACTACTATTCGCCACTCTGTTCTTCATAGACCAGCGTTGTCCCGGGTCAATCATTTCATGGTAAAAAAATAAGAAAAATTAGGTTACTTACCCCCCTAGTTCTGAGGCTCTCTGACCGCACTACGGAAGCACTCTTCTTGGAGCTGAAATTGGCAAACATGGTACACCATCATCACTACACGATCGGCACATGGTACAGCACCGCCGGTGCATATATGGGTGGGTCGAGCGGTTACGGGTTCGTGGGGGTTGACGCGGCAAGGGGTTGGCGGAATCTCTTCGATCGTGGTCCCTCACATATCAACGATCACAGTGTCTTTCCTCCGTGCGGCACATTCCATGGTCAAAATCGATAATCCACTTTAATATTATCCGAAAGGTGAGTCGAGATAGATCTAATCAGAAGGGCTTCAAGACTAAATTAAAAAAACTGTCCCCCGCAAATGTGTTTAGATAAAGCCGGCACCACGATCACAGTGGACGCGGCATCGACCGTCGGCAAACTGGAACACGCACCAGCTGTTCACTAGATCTTGGCGTCCGCCGCCGTGGTGGACAAAGCACGCGCGTTCACCAAAAACACACAGACGGTGCCGGGGGTAAGTGATGGAGGGAGATGCTGATGACGGGAGGGTGCGTGTGTGCGGGGGATCGGCGCACTGCGGCAACCGCGATCTGGACGAGGACGCCCTGGTTGACAAGCGAGCCGGTTGGAGGTTTGTGAGAGAAGAGAGGGTCGCGGGGATCGAACACGAGCGCGTGCCACCGACCACACGCACACACACTAGCCAACGAGAGACTGCCGTGCGCAATCGCGCGCGCGTTTCGAAGGGGGAAGTCGATGGGGACTGCCGCGGCGACTACTCATAGGTGGCGGCCGCGCACTTGTCAGGACGCGGTACTACTCGAAGAGGGGAGCTCTCGCGAACGCGTCTCGCGTTTGAGGATATCGTGAGGTACATATTGTGTATACATGTATATTGGCAACCGAGATAAACGTAATCACATCATTTTTATGTCTGGTGGAAAGTGTAAGTTATAATTTACAGTTAATTCCTATAGTTCAATTTTCATAATATGCCGTTCTTGAAATTTCGTTCCTCTGATATCAATCATTACCATGAAATAATTAATGAAACATTTTTTATTGATATTATAATGGATCAATCATTGGCAATCCTTAAGAAAAAATATGAAATGGAAAACTGTTCGTGATCGTGATTAAAAAATAAGACATTCTGTGTGTGTGTGTGTGTGTGTGTGTGACTTCTTAAAAATGACGCGATCGTGTTATTTCGAAATAGCACGACTCATCGTAGCCCAGTTGGTATTGCGACTGACTGTGGTTCGGCGGTGCCGGGTTCGATTCCCGGCGCGGGCTCTCGATTATTCGATCCCGGGGTACTGATGAAAATGTGCCCCTCACATAGTGACTAAGCACCAAGAGGGGTACAAAAAATCCTGTATTGATATTACACTACACTGACTTTTAAAAAATGTACGCCTATTGACAAAGTGAGTAAGCGGAATACAGCGCCGGACGTTCGTTGTAGTTAGGCTCTATTAGTGACTTGACCTTTAAGAATCGCCAATTTCGTGTAGCTTTTGAAAAACATGTAAAGGTTTTTTTAAATAAAAAATTTTCACCAAAATTATTCATTCTATGGAGCCTATTCTTGCGAAAACAGATTATGAAAATCCAGGAAACGTTTCTTGTTCAGAAGACCTTCTCATGCGGAATTTGTATGCAACATGAGGTAAACTCAATTCTTTCTTTCGCGAAACCATTTATTTTGCAAAATTTGTAAATTTAAAATATTTCATATTCGTTTCATGTTTCAACGCTGAATTCTCCTAGAAGCAATAGTGGGCGGGACAATTTCCCTGAATAGACTGAGGTTCGCTCATTCCACAGAAAAATGGGCAAGAAAAAAACCAAAATGTCAAACGGCGTTGCCAATGTTACCAAGTACTCGTTTAACTGCTGGTCTTTCTTGCGTTCCGGTCTGCCGGCCAGATTCCTCGGAAAGGCGCGCTAATATTTTTTGTTCTTGAAGCCGACGCGAATGCGGTAAATAAGAAAGAAGAAAGGTGATTTAACTCAACAATATTGCTCGGAGAGACTAGCAAATGGAAAAATAAATTCCACCAGGTAACATTACAGATCCAAAACCCTTACATAATGGACGGCGAGTTGCGCCATTTTTAGCAACCCAGAAATTCGCTGACTGAGCGTTCACCGGCCACTGAAAACGCGCTCAGTACGAAACGCGAGATAGCATAACCGCTGCCTCAACAGACGGGGAGGAGAACATGAGCGAGTAGGGCGAGCATCACCACCTTGTATTTGGCGCCGCGGAGACAAGAGAACCGAGGGAGATAAATGCGGGTAGCAAGCTATGAGTCGTGAGAGCTAGATTTTGACATGGATTTCGTTTGAACTTGGAGATGTATTGATGATTGCATTGAAAATAAGCTACATTTTTCTAAGAATGGATTGATCAAACACAATTTGTAAGAACGTGGAACACCTACCAACGCAATGAATATGTAACTGATTTTTTCTAATCTAAATTATTAGAAAAAACAGCAACCAAAACAGCAGTCCTAATTTTGAAAACGAGTGGGAAAATATTCAATATATTATTTATTCTTATGTATTCTGCGAAACGTCGGTCACTTTTGTTAATGTTAGTCAACAATGTTCGAATGCACGAATCAATGTTAAATTTGTTTTTATTTTAGGCAGGCGTTTATCTGGTGACCACTTTTGCACAACATGCAGAGCCAAAAAATTATCATTTAGACGATAACAATTAACTCAATTCAAGTAACGTCGGTATATTGAAACCGATAAGAAATAAATCGTTGGACTCGACGGCTGGGGACGTAGCCCTGCAATCGTGCATCCGTTTCATCGAACCAACCAACAAATTTTAATTAAGTGTCACTTATTTTTTATCGAGCAATGAGGATTGTTAGAAGTAGATCTTAATTTATTATGCCCGGGCGAGGGAATTTGGTAGCCACCGATGGACTGGCGATAACCTGCTGTCATGACGCATGACACACACCTAGCTGGCCAATTGTAATGCTCGCCAACGCAAAAGCGAACGACCCCTAACACGATTATCGATACAATCCGAATTATCCGGTGAACATTGGCGACCAGAAAGAAGGTAATTGAACGTTAGGGTAGTGATGTGCGATTCTAATAGAATATTTCGTACGTTTCAATTGACTAGTTCTTATCGCGATAGCGATTGTTTGTATCATATACTGAACTGTACGGGCGCATTCTTTCATAAAATAAAATTATGTAAGGACCTAACAATGAATGGCAGCCGGTTGAGTAGACAAACATGACTAAGTCAACCGTTTTAGACAAGTAAAAATGATCTCATGCTTCTCGTTAACTTCTTCCCTGTGTTCATCACATAGTTTATCGTTGAACATGCGTAAAATATGATGATATTCTAGACTGAACGTTCTTATGTTTGCCTATAGATATTTTTTTAAACCATCACACATCCTATCCAACCCCGGGAACCAGGTGTGGCGGAGCTCACAGCGAGCGAGCAACTAACTGTACGAACCTTTACATGCGAACTGGTAGATCGCCATGGTCAAAATTGCACTCAGCGAACGAACAGCTAAACAGATATCTGTCATTATGGTCGGTCCGAAATTAGGATCCTCAAACTATTTCACCGTCCGTATCTCTACAAAGCGCGCAGTCGCACTGGGAGTGGAGGGCAGTGCCGAACACACAAATAAGCCAACATATATACATGTATATCCAGTAATTAAATGATCCGTAATTGCTTTAAGGGCGTGACAAATTAATTACAGTCGACAAAACATGGAGCCACAACGACGACAAATGGACGCGCCGTGTGACACGATTAGAGGCTGCGACCGCGTCATTAGCCAATTTTAACTTTGACACGCGCGCCGGTGATGCGCGCATCCTCCTGAGAACCCGATCGTAAAATTTAACGTTGTGGAACTTTCTGCGTAGTTTCAACTATGACGCCAGGAAAGAAATTGCGCGCCAGCTCTGTTCAGCTCAAAATTTGTTATAAAAAAAGTGAGAAATAAATATCAGTTTCGCATTTTTCCGTAAACAAATCCACAACTTTTCGCCCACATTTCGCAAATAGATTCAATCTTAAGACGAGCACGGAAGAAATTGGCGACTGTGTTTTGAAACCCAATGTAAATTCAGGCAAAAACACGCCTAATGTTTAAACAAACGCACGCCTACAGATTAACCAGAAAAGCAACTCACGCCAAAACACGTTTCATCATCAACGAGTTTAACCTTACGTCAGTGTTAGTCTGTCGCAATGTAGCAGTCCCCCGCAAATAAGAATCGCGATTTGATTATCTCTTAAACGATACATGTATTCCCAAGGCAAAATCACCGCTTAAACATCTAACGGGGCATAATTTAGAAGAGAAAAATCGATTTTGGCCAATGTCACACAGCTAAAACAATTCTCAGTTGAACGTCAAAGATGTTCAAGGCTCGGGAGCGCTCGGATGTTACGGTCACACTGTTACACAGGTTGAGTTCTCGAGAAAAAGGTGACGACATTATTATGTCCAACACGCCCGTAACCTCGAATACCTTTGACCGGTGACTCACCCGTCGGCCGGACTAGATCCGTCTGTGGTGGAGCTGGGCTGGGCCGCGACCACGTGACAGTTGTTGGCCGTCCTGTCGTCGTTTTCGCTTAAGGGTTCGAACGTCTTTCGCAGCTTCTCCACCCGACCGGAAGGAACAGCCTTCTCTCCTAAAAACACAAATACAAAAACAAGAGTAGCATAAGTTTTGGTCCGGTCAATAAAAATGCTATTTTTTTTATTACTTCACATCAACAAGGAGGCCATACAAAATTTCTGTATAAAGAAAGCCCTTGTGCAATTAAGATGGCGGAATTATTACCGAATAGAACTTTGGAACTGATATACAACTATATGATAAGATTATTGTTGGAATCAATGTACTGTGCGTTTATGACTATGCATCAACGCTGCAATTATATAAATTAATTGTCAAATAATAATTATTGATTGGTACATTTTACTAGCGAACAGCATTGGCGCACATCAGAGCCCAACGGTAAATGAGGTTTGCCACTGTACAGTGTTTTGGGCAACTTTTTACCACATCCATAAACTGGCTACGCCATATCTACAATTTAGCTAGTAATATGCCATAGGTCTGTCTATTCACGAACATATGTTCTTTGCTCCGCCGCTATTGAAAAGACTTAAACACCTTAATTTGCAGCGCCACTCAATTACTCACACAGTAACTGCATTTGAGCAATTTATATGTTGAACCGCCCAACTGATTTGGCAACAATAATGAAATTACGGAGGTTATGGAATGGAGGGTGAATCCAGAACAGCGCTGGATTAAAGAACAACATTGAGACGAGCCTCAGAATTATTAAAAAAATTGAAACTGAATACTCTGCAATTCCGTAGCTGTTGAAATTTTGGATTGAAACACTAGGTTTGATACTGACGATGCCCTGTATTCATTATTCAATCATTCACCTGTCGAGACCCACGCTTGACGTATTTAGTTTAGCAACCCTAGTTTGAAAAATAAAAACTCTACTAATTTAAATACCCCAAAATGCAATTGGTTAGGCTAATATTTTGGAGAAAATTTACCACCACCGGGCATGAGCAGGGAGACGGCCGTCTGCGTGTACTGCCGATAGTATGTATGGTAGCGCGCGCCCAGTTTGTCACGGATCCCGTTGATCCGTTGCAGCGTTCGCTTGCGACCACCCTTGCCCGGCTTGCCCAGGTCGGCGTCGGCGGCGTTCAGGGCGGGACAACTCTGGGGCCGGTACAGCTTCCCATTGCCGTCAGTGCCACTGTCGGCGCCGACCAGCGCCTTGGCTCCGTCGTAGCCGTGGTGAGTGAAGACACGAGTAACGTCCAAGCAGTTCATTTTGGATTAGCTGGCAACGAACGCAGCAAGGTCCACAGATCCAGCAAATTGAACTTAAAATTTTTCTTTTTTAGGAAAAATGTAGAACCAGGACATCGGTCAACGCAGCACAAATCATAGGTTGAACTGAGACCAGCGTTCGCAAATAAAATCCAAGACAAAGCACGTCTATTGGTCTGTCACATGGTGCACCGAAGCGTCACAAATTCCAATGGCCACAATCACAATAACAAAAAATATACGAGTATATTAACAATGAAACTTAAAATTCAACTAAACCGTAACACGTTATAACTTAACACGAAAAACTCGACAAAATAAGTAGTTTCACAAGCGAGTTCGCGAGAGAAAAAAATGCAAAATAATCCAATTGCTGTGTTATAGACAGTTCTGATTTTGGTTTTCTGCCCGATCATCAAAAACAAAATGGAGGCTACAGTCTCGTCAACTGAACCAACTCAAACTTCTGGGTAGAGTGGTGCCAGAACTCAGGCAATGATCCAAACTACACAGGTCGACCTTGACCCACCGACAATGGCCCGACAGAACACTATCATATGTTCAAGATGGTAGATGATATGGGTGGAGAACTGGTCACGAAAAGTAGGATTCTTCTGCTGCCGCCATTAAACCAACAATAACGCGGCGGCTTATCGTAATGCCACGGTTCCTGCACACGATCGCGGTCTAATCTGATTCAGCCGGAAAATTCTAACTATAAATTATCGCAGTTAGCTTGCGTCAATAGTCTTCGTTGTCGCGTCAGCGAAATTTTTTAATATTGGCGCACACCACCGGCTAAGAGGTTGCGAGACCGGCTCGCGTCGAACTAAAGAGTAAAGAGGCGAGCAATGTGCTGCTCTACAATATTGCGTGGCTCAAATGGAAACCGTTTAGTCCTACGCGATCCCACCCACACAACACCGCAGCGCCTCCGGTGTGCGTACGACCGACCACATATAGACAAGTGTGGGTTTTTGACAAACAGGTGTGTTTTATGCGATCGGGTGATCCATGTCCATGGAGGTGTCCGATTAGAACTCCTAATTGAATAGTCGGTATATACAAAATTGATACAGTATATAAGACCTACAGGCGGCCAAGATGAGAAGTGATTCGCTCATGATAGGAGATTAGGAACCAACCTACAGTGACTCAACTGCTATAATCATTCAACACGAGAGCATCAGCATTGTCATGGTGGTGAAAACCACTCAACATCGGTTAACGCCTTCGGTGGTCTATCCTTCAATTTCGTGTTTCAGCTGCGCTCACGTAGGTCAAAATTTCAGCAGAATATTGACACCCGGCGCTACCTCATAAGTAAATAAAGTTTTATTACATCCACCGATGACTACTCCTGCTTCAAGGCCTCTGGGTCACCGAAACAGTTCCACAAATTGTATTTTAAATTGTCCATCTAGCAATGAACTACTAACTAAACAAAAAATTACTGATAATTAATCATCTTTCGCTTTCCTGATAATTTTAATTGTAATTTTGCGAATGATTTCAAATGTTCAATTTTATTCTTTTGCAATCCTACTTCCAAACGTCACAATGCGTCACCCAGGCGCAACTGTCGTGTTTATTTTCAAGGTGGCATGGTGTGTGGGTTTAGTGCTAAACTGGCATCGAGTATGGTATCAGTGGCGGTGCCAAGGTCCAAAAAGTGCGAGCTGCTCATTAATGCGACTCCTTCGCTACCTGGTGCCACATTGGGTGGGCGGACGAGCAGACTGAACAATCAGCAGGCTTCGTCGAGATAGTTACTGAATAAAAACTATGCTGGAATAACGAAATAATGAGAGGTAAAGAAAAACAAGTTCGGTGAAGATGCAGTCAGATGAACAACACGACATAATATAATATGCACCCGCAGTGTCCAAAGGGGCTATGTCGGGGGTAGAGAAATCAGATAGAAGCAAAGATGGAATGTCTTATTTTAACAGGCTTTGGATTTGGGACTTGTCAGGTGATTTCACACTCTGGGGAAGTAGGAGTTAAAGTAAGAGTCAGATTTAAATTGTGGTTCTATAACCATTCTAGTGGACTACCCTTTTTCTGCACCTGATAGGAGCTGGACACACAATTTCCCCAATATCAACATTATATTCACAATACTGACCAGCAACCCTAAACCGTTCGTTATTCGACAAAATCGATAGATAACGAATCTGGCAGCTCTACGCTAGACCATTTCAATTTCCCCTATAAGACCCACATGTTGTGGATCCAATTTGCAATTGTACAATTTTATGTCGACGATTATATCACTGGATGCTAGAGGCAAAATAATATAATTCTGAGCTTAAGTTTATTTTGATAATAACCTGTACCTGTAAACTGTAAACCTGTACTAAATATTATTGTAAATAAATATTTTCCCGCTCAACAACTAACAATTTACAAGACATTTTCTACAACAATTTTTTTTAAAAAGTTTAAAAAACCCCTTAATGCTTAGACACTATGCGAGGGGCACATTTTCACTAGTATCCCGGGATCGAAATTATCGGGAACCCGCGCGAGGAATCGAACCTGCCACCACCCAGCTACGGTCAGTCGCAATTTGACTGCTAAGGAAAATCCAACAGGTTCTGGCTTTTACCTTTTTATTTCACGACACCCAGCCAATTTCTTTCTGGCTTCGAGATAGGGTTTATCGCGGAGGATACAAACAAGGGCTTATCAATTGCTTATCTATAGCAGTCACTAGGTGTACCTTCAAAGTCACTCGACTGGGTTGCACAACAATCAAGCTATCTAGAATCTACAACATCCAATAAGCAAAGCAGCAGACGATGCGCAATTAAGGTACCAAGGTGTCCGATTGTTTAAATATAGTGCATTTCAGCTAAAAAAATTATTAAGATTACAATAGAAATAACATCGGCCCAATTTGCACCCCAATTTGCGCCCTTTGCTTTCTAGCAGGTTCTCGCATCAACATGACTTTCGTCACTGTTATTGTATTCCTCTAATAACCGCGGCAAACCACAACACCTCCATCGCCACCCACCACTCAACTGTCATCTCGTGACCGCCATTAATCCAATATCGGACGCCGTTGTCAGTCAAGTTGGCAGATTGCAATGAGCTGGATCCTGTACAGTATACAGACCTGATCTGAACATAACTGAAAATGGGATCCGATGTTTCCACTTCAGACCCTTATATCCTAGTCACACAATAAGCATGCTTTCATTTTATTTTATATCCTTCGTGGTGCTTAGGCGCTATGTGAGGAGCACATTTTCACCAGTAACCCGGGATCGAATAATCGAGAACCCGCGCCAGGAATCGAACCAGGCACCGCCGAACCACAGTCAGTCGCAATATTGACTGGCCTACGACAAGTCGTTTGCATTCATAAGAAATTCAAACATGTATTTGCTGGAACATCAAAGACACAATTTCAACGATGTTAATAAAACTCTGCAGGACAGAATTTCAACGATGTTAATAAAACTCTGCAGGACAGACAAACTTAACCGACGCAAGCAGTGTTATTGGTTCACGAGAATTGGTTACAGAACATTCTAATAATTGTAAAACTGATCTCAAAGCCGAGATACTTTGAAAAACGGAGAAAGAGAGAAAGCGAGAGCAGGAAGGATCAGACAGCAACGCCGCCGGATGCCTTAAACCCGGACAACGCGAAGGCGCGGGCCATGTGGCAAATGTCCCGCTGCTCCCCCTCCCCTCTTAACTAGCCCGGGCTCGAATCACGGGACCGCGCTCAGCCATATTTTATGCGGCCAACGACGCTCGCCCTCGGCCTCAAATCATGTGCATCACACGCCTCGTTTAATATGACACGTATCAGAACCGCTGCTTGAACTGGTTCGACGAACCACACGACCACAAGTGATCAAGCCCTTATAGTCGGAACACTCTGCTAACCAGAGAGATGGCCGATCAAAAAATGTGTCTTCATGTTCTTTTTACGCAAATTTCTTAAATATTTCTTACCGAAAAAATAACAAATTATTTAAATTTTGCTGAAAAGCGTTTAATAATAATACTGGAGCAGCAGTAATATTTGATCTTTAAAATAACTTCATAAAAATGTGTGAGTCACGAAAACGCGTACAAATGGCAAGAGTTGTGATTTTGTGAACAGTGTAAAAGAGCTCAGACACGCAAAGCAAATGTACAGCGGAAACGCGACATGTCTCACGCACACAATTACATATAATTGGATGTCTGACAGTTGTATTCAGTGAGCAATAGATGACGCTAGCCACTCCTCGTACTCGCAGCATACCGTTAAGTGCTGCCCACTACAGAGTATAAGCGCGCAATCACACACGACAGACGCACAGAGGAACAGCAAATGTGTTACACAAATGCAAATGGGTTAAGACATGGGCGGCTGAAGAGTGCAAACAGATCGAATCTTGGACAATTAATAATCGATTAGCAATTTCGTCACTGGCATCCAAAAATTACGAGAACATTAAAAATCCTACATAAACATGGGGGGCAGGTCACGAGGCTGACCAATGTGCATCGAGGAGTTCGCACTGTATTTATAAGCTCCAGTGATTATGCGAGATTACTTTGTCACTTCATGTACACAACTGAAACGAGCCTCTTGTGAGAGACCGAAATCTTGGTCGCGGACAAGATCCACTTGACGAAAAAATAAAAACACAATAAAGTGAGGCGGTGGAAGGGGGCGGGAGGGGGCACATCCACCAATTGGCGACTAAATGGCGCCACCTCGACGATGCGGATGCTTTTCCGCGTTCTAATAATAAAAGGAGTCGCGCGGGCTAACGACCCCGCCGGATCGCACAGGATATATAGCCGAAAATTCACCACTTTCCTTTTAAAAACCAGGGGCGATATCTCGCTAAGCGGGGCGCCAATGAAAGAGAGCCCCACCGCCACCCTATCCTGGCCTGCGCCTCTCTCTCTCTCTCTTTCCCTTTCGGTAGACTTTATATCTCCGTGGAAAAGCCCCGCTCTATGGCTCTCTCGCTCGGTCATATAGATAAAGCACTCGACCGAGAGGACATCCAGAGCACGCGAATTGACTGCACTTGCACGCACGCACTCGCCCCTCGATACCGAAGCGATGGCCTCAGGGCGCGTCCTAAGGCGTACCACCTTAGCCGAACGGAAAGCCAGCACCCCACGTGACAAAACTGTGAGCAAGGACGTGCGACGTTAATGCAATTGTAGAAAAATACTAAACATATTTCATCGCCAAATAAAACCTGGTGCACGATGCAGGTGGCGCACAGCTGACTTATTGTGCGCATTTCAATAGCATCGACAACCATTGCACTATAAAACACTTCCAAAAACCGAATTGAAACACAATATTTTTCAATTTTTTATGGCCCGAGTATATATAATTGTAGCAGGATACATCATCAACGAGTAACCGGAACTCAATTTCAGACGTCTTGGTTTACCACATTGAAGAATCTAACGCCAATTACACTAGGAAACAATCAAGACGTTTCACTAAAATTGACCGTTGGGGGAACCTAGATATCAAGTCAGCGAACTACCACGAAAACCAGATGGCGCCACCAGCAGTGGAATTGCTTCATTAAAGCGACCGAAGCACTCCTACAATGTAGGCGTCACCCCAAAATGTCAAAGCAGCACATGCATTAGTATATTGTGCCGAGCGCGCGCGCACTCTGGGATATATATGCGTGGCGAACGAACCCCAGGTACTCCAAACCTAGAGTGGCTTCAAATGAGTTTCAACACCGTTTGAATTTGTCAATCGCCATGCCATGTTCATGCAGATGCGACTCCACTCACGCACACGATGCGGTGAGGCTGGCTGCTGCGTGCGAGACATTCCGATTTTCGTTCAGTCAATTGGTATTCCAGGCACACTAGTCAAATGTGCTCAAGAAGAATTAACGGGAACTACAAATGGCGAATTGGATATCCGCGTTGCGCCAAAACAAATCAAAATCGAGAAAGTTTCTGTGAAAATACACTTTTGAAACTGACGAAGAAATAATGCTTGACGTGAAAATATGGGCTTGAAATGAGAAATTATGTGAATCACTGACTTTTGAATCTGTATCCCACGATCTCAAAACATTTTCATTTTATTATTAAGATGTCAATCTTAGAATTTCATAAACAAAATGGAAAATCGTGAACAGTCGATAAGGAAGTTTTCTGAATAAAATCGTCAAAACGCAATACCATAAACGCCACTTAGCAGTAAAACCAAGACAATCAACGAACACCAGAAAAGAAGAAGCCATGGTCACCAATGTGGTGCAAGCGAACTGGCGTACCAGGTGATCGGGCAAGAGTCCAAAAACATTACAGTTTCTCCCCTCGCTTACCACGAAGGCACTGCCAGATCGAATTAGTGGACAGCATTACCGGTGATATATCTATATCCATAAATCGATACACAGCCGTGAGATCGCGCAATTTATATTTCAAGACGTTTTGTTGAACGATGTTAACCATCAATCGGATAACATAAAAAATAAATCGGCAGCAGAAGTAAAATACTACTTTGTTGGTGAGAGCGAGGCTACGGTAGTCGATTCTCTGTATGGCACTGAGAAACTCTAAATGGACTCGAACCATTCATTTCTCGCCAAAATTGTTTCAAGAAGGCGTCTTAACTTTTCGCTGCAGAACAGAGACGCTCTACACAGGACATGGTTAGGGTTTGACGAATCATTTTTTATCCCGCTGGATAAGTGGGGGCGACCCCTAGTGTTGTAGCCAAGAAAGTAGGCGCGTCCAAAAGAGAACGCGAGGGGTAACCGGATGATTTGAATTGGTGCCAACAATCGACACGGTTCGAGTCAAAGCTGTGTTGATAAACACGGGGGTGGGTTCACCCTTCTTATCCCACAATACCACACTCGCACACATCGCCATTTCCCGCGCTAGTCTATTCATTAGTCCCTCGGCATCAACATCCCCCTCCCGCCCTCTCATTTCCTCATCCGTGTACTGCTCTGTAGCATTGGTCCTCGGCAATTTATTGTGATTACTATTTCTGGATTACCCGATTACCTCATCTTTGATGTTGTTTTTTCTAAAATACAACAACTTTTTCAATTTCTTCGTGTTTGGTATTTTATCAGTTTTTATATTACAGGTACGTCTTGTTCCAACAATGATTAAATAACTGACTCATTTCTGTTCAAATTATTATTACGTTACTACAGACTACAGACACATTTCAATAATTTTTCTAATAATATTTCTGTACAAGAAGTTTCTAGAAGAAAATATGTGTACCTGAAGTTTTTCAACATTAATGTTCATGGTTCTCGATTAAAATTAATGTTCATGTTTTCAGAACCCCAGATCTCAAAATCAAATCACTGCAAACGTTTATTACTAGTTCGTGCATAATTAGTAGATAAATGCGCACAACTTGTTGGGCAAATCACGCGAACACTAACAACGGATGAAGGAAGGATTAAAATTGTGTGAAGCTGGTGAAATTGCCTGCCTACCCCCACCGAATCCATTACGCTAACCGCCCCCTCAACCCCCTTTTCAACCTTTTTTCACTGCGCCGCTACCATCCTACACTAGTAGAACTAGAGAAGAGCGAAACGCGAGCGCGCGACGATAAATGCGCGCTTGGCAGAGTTAGCACGGATGAGGGGGTTAGTTTGTTTGGCACGACAGCCAAATGCGACTTTAATTAGATAGCAGGGATGTGTATGTAGGTGGTGGTGCCGCAACCCCCCTTTCTCGTCATCGCTCGGCGGCGCTACAATCGTCCACTGTCCTGTCGCAGAGCGCACATTTTGTGGGTGAACCTTGGTGAACCAAGGTGATCCCTTATAGAGGAACCGGATTTTACATTCGAATACAAATTTCAAACCCTTAACATTTCATGACCTAGATACCTGACACGGTGATCGGGAACGATGAAAATTTTTGTGTAACACAAACCTAATTCAAATAAGTCTC
Source organism: Mycogona germanica (assembly GCA_034698785.1). Lineage (NCBI taxonomy): Eukaryota > Metazoa > Arthropoda > Diplopoda > Chordeumatida > Chordeumatidae > Mycogona > Mycogona germanica. Next base: position 25,078 of record JAQGBY010000993.1, read on the forward strand.
CAAACGTCTTCTTGGGACAAATTGCGGAGTTTAGCTTTAAAAATTCACACAATCATGTTCACGTTGTAGTGTTAAAAACAACTTGCCTGTATTTCCCTGCATGTAACTACTATTACATCTGTTCCAGTTTGAAAATCGTCGCCCAACATTCGTAAGTGGTCGTGTATCGCCTATCCTTGACAATTATAAGCCTGACGCCCAGCCCTGATGCAACGACGGGCCGCACCGATAGTTGCGGCCCGGCACGCCCAAGTTGCTGACGAAGATTGGTGTACGCGTGCCAGCTTAAGCGGTCCGGTTCCGGCACCCGCCCCGCCCACCCCCTCCCTCCCTCCCTCTGGCGGGGGTTTATACGCAATTTGTACGCTGGCGGCGGGGAATTAGTGTGTCAAGCGAATCAAGGTTAGCGTGCTCGAAACGAGCTCTCTAATGCTGCGTGCACCGTATTATGTAACGTGCGGGTTTTGCTTGCCACATACACGCGCGCACCCTCTCGACACCCTCGTCGAAACAGGGAACACCTTACACTAAATTAAAAAGACAAGTTGTTGTTTAATCAACAAAATGGACCTCAAATGGCGTTCAAATGAAATAATTCGAGGCAGAAATTGGTCATTCTAAACTGAAACGCTAATACCCCGGTGCCGCCTAAACATCCGCTGAACACACCGGATAAGTACAGGGTGGCGGAGACCAAAGGACCACATTTGAAATGGACGACATACATCGGGATGGAAAAAAATCACAATTTGTAGTTAATGAACGGAAGTTTTATTGTAATACAGAAGAAAAATTAATTATGAAAAAGAATTTCCGATAAATGCTGTCCTTCCACGGTGACGCATTTCAATGCATCCTATGCTAACGTCATGAGCTTTTCTCAATGTTGAGCGCACCAACGGGGCATAGTAATTAAACTTCCCACCATAATTACGCTACAGAATGAGTGGTTGAACGACCTTCCCCCACCTATCCACTCCAAACCACGCCTTTTACAAATATGGTCATTTGGTACCCGCCACCCTGTACCATATGGAGCTAACGCTAATTTTCATAGATACTCGCGCGAAAGTGTATTCATAAGGCAAAACGGGGTCTCGGGAAGATCCACACTCCTGCGGATGCTTTTAATCCACTTCGCCGGGTTGCTCAAATTGCGACGACTGCCACGCACACCGTGCCCACCTTACATGTGACAACAGTAAAACACTTGAACGCGCGAACGCACACCATAAAAACAAGGAGAAACGCCGAGCGACAGATTAATTCCGCAAGTATGAATGCTAGCTGACAGACTACATTATATATTTTTTAAACGCGCCCTATTCCGTATTCTGCGTGATGAACTGATAGATGGCAGGCGACAAGCTGTCCCGACAGCAGATGTGGCCAAAACTCGTTCACGAATTGGAAAGTGCGCCATTTTCGATTCATTGACCTACATAAAATAAGATCAAACTGTATTGCAATGAGACAAATCGACACTGCTAAAACAAATCTAAGATCAAACCATTTATAACGATTTTATATTTATAAATAAAGCTTATAACCTTGCATGACTAATTCAGAATGGAAATGTACCAGGATTTTTTAAGACCTTAACTTTCAGACAATTTTCATGGCGCACGGAGATGCAAACATGCACAGTGATGTCATTTTTTAATCGTGACCGAAGATAAGGAAATAATGTGATAATATCGTATCTTTTGGTGACGAATTTTGCATTGCGTGTGTCTTAACTACGCAGATATATGATCACACTTTAAACCTGTGAAGCCATGTTAAATATTCTGCGATAGTCTAATAGGGAAAGCGTTTCTGGGAAACACGAAAGGGATATTGATTGTGTAATTAAATAGCAGCAACATCAGTATTAATATCAACGATAAGTGTGCACTGTACTTTAATTTGTTCTTTTTAAAATATCGTTAAACCATCAGGGAGTCACAACACGCTTCTCATTATAAAGTAATTCACAACCTTATCTAAAGCTAATTATCATATACAATTTGGGAAAATATATTCTCCTTATTCCGTTAAGACTTTCATAAATCACTTTCATAATTTCATTGTGAAATGTATCCTCTAAAGATAGAAACTTCTATGATAGCCATTAAATCTATTTTAGTGTGCACAATATGACCATTCCTAGGTATAAGAATGACTACAGTTAAGTAATTCGAAATTAAAATCAATCGATTGCAACAGTGTGACAGATGAGTCTACTTAGTAATTAGACGCGAAACTGTACGTTGTGGCAGATTTACACATAACCTTAAGTTATATCTGTGTGTGACCGTGCATACAATACTTCATCCACGTTTCTATTTTGAGGGATTGCGCACCGCACCCATTTAACATTTTTTCCGGTTTCACCGAATTCGTCGAACAACGCCGATTACATCGCCAACAACAATATACTTTCACTTCCAAGGCCACCGTGCCACATGCTTCCTAGTGGCAAAGGATTCAACCAGCCGGCGTTATGCCTTTTGCAATATGTAATTACAATTTTATAGAATAAAAAAAGTATTACTACCACGTATAACATTTTCACGCAGCACAGAAATAATAAATATTTCGTCTGGAGACCATAAAATATTTAAAAGTTGGGCTACCAAATCCGGTCTTGGCGAACGCTTGCGCTGGGTAGGATAGCAATTTTAAAATTTAGGTGTAGAAACAAACCAGAAACGTTAAATATACCCTTTAATTGCCGCACGAATTTTTAAAATATACTGAGTATTGGCAAACTGGCAAATAGTTTACACTCCAGGACAAATGTAGCTGGTCTCGCTACGGGCAATATTTACACAGTACATTTAAATTATAAAGTTTTTCTCTTGAAAAATGATGAGAGAAAGAGAGCTCTCCGAGAGAAAACAATCATCGTCTAGTTGGAGGAAGTAATCGATTTTCTTCAATCTGGGCCAACGTCTTAAAAACAAAAGAACTAAGGTTAGCATAAGTGCAATCTAACATTAAGGGCGGGTGACGTACACAAGTACACCTGGTCAATATGTGTAGCCAAAAACCACCGCTGAGTGCTGGAGTGGCGTACGCGCTCACAGGCAGCCATAAAGAAAAAGAATGTTCGCTCTTCACTCGGCAACGTCATATTGAAACGACTTGAGTCGACATCTCGGAGCTCAAGATATTGATCCAATAATCGCACTTCTCCAACAAGAGCAGCAGCTAAGTAAATGGAATGGGAGGAGAGGGCACGGAGAAAGAGAGCCACAATATGCCCCACTTGAGCTCTGCGTGTGTGCGCCACACCAAGGTTTTCCAAACACTTCGGCACTTCTTAGAAGAACTGCAGTAACCAAGGTGCACAACTTGTGATAGGTAGTGCGTGCAATTAAAATTGGATAGAATGTGTTTTAATTTGAGTGGCACGTAGTTCAGTCGATAAAATGACGTCCAACACTGTGCCAGCAGATAACGAGATGAATCTGCTTAGGACAAGTATTGTTTCTTCAAACCCATTACTTCCAAAGAGCAGATTGCATAAAAAGAACTCGTGCCATAATTGGATTAGGTTAGGTTTCACAATGCTCAATTTTATCCTATGTTCCATATTGTGCATTAAACCCCCTGGAACTGCAGATGCAACAATTCGGAATTTTGTTAAGACTCCACACGCAAGGAATGGTAATAGAATATGTAACAGATTCATTATTTTTGCAGAATATGAGCGCGGTAATATCACCTAAAGTAGTTTAAAGACAATTGGGGCTGAAAAGGTTTTTGTACGTCACCAAAGTCAGATTCTAGGCTACGTTATGACAACAATACAAATGGAAACCACCGGTGCTCATCAAGGTGAAACTAGATATACACTTTCTCGACATCTTATTGCAATACATTATCGAGCGCAATTCGCAGTCATATAATGAGTGAGCTGAAAAAATCCATACAACATCCGATATATATCCAGTCACTATTCCGTATTTGGAATGGTTGCCAAGGAGGCAGTCTTATATAATCCAACGGTTGATTCCAAGTACCCCCATCGGATGAATCAGGCTAGAATCAGGGTGTGACCATACCCAACTCTATACACTCCACATAATATTTCTCCCCGTGTTTAAATCTGCACTGGTGAATAAAAAAAAACTTAACTTTCATCTTTGAAAACAATGGTGCAAATGAAACTGTTGCTATTAAAAATAAATAAACCGAAAGTGTCGGAATTATTTAAAATGTAACTCTGGGAATCTATCCAAGCAGTCGCCAAAAACAGCATAACAATGTCCAGGATTACTTGGGTCACCGGATACACCCTGATCCGGTTTTAATTATGCAAGCCTTAGTCTTGGAAAGTGCCTGGGAGTGGTGATAGTGAGGTTCCTGCCATCACTGAAGGTTCTGGGCACCATATCAAACGGACAGGTTCCGTCAATTATTCAGAGGCGATGCTAAACTCGACTAATGGAATTAGATCGACCTGCTGCCAAGCACACACTTAAGAACACAAATTTAAAAAGAGAAAACATTAATATTGCAAAACCGTTTGGCCATGTAATCAGAATTCATTCCGTCCGAAATTCGTCGAATCCATTTGTTCCACGCACCTAGAAAATTATTGGAAGTCTCTCTTCATAATTTAACGAGAGTGGAACCCAACGATCCATGTGTTTGCGAGGTGGTGTCGAAGTTCCTAAAAATACCACAAGCGCCACCTGCAGTGTAACCTTTAAATTAAGTAGCACTTGAAATTTTAAAAGTAGTAGCACAGTTCGGCACACGCACTTCAAATAAATTTTCTAAATTACCTATCCAGGAAGTGACCTCTGTTTAATTAATGGTTGGCTACCACGGCAACTGTACAAAATCTGGCCACAAACCCAGACGTACGAGCCAATCAGTAAGTATGCAAAACTCATCGTACCTCCCAATCAATATACATGCGTACATTTCAATCTGAATGCATATGCATTTTGTGCGATAGCAGAGGAGCGTGGTGAATTTTATGTGCGGAACTAAAAATTGGCCAGTCCTATACTGGCTTCTGGCGATCGACAAGGGCAGGGCCTATACTTGGGTTACTTCGAAATTAGAATTTAGAACTGTTTGCGTTCCCGACAACATCTGACAGTGGAACTGGTGTCTGAATAGATTTTACCGGTTATGCCCCAAGCATCTGCATCCGCTGCTCTGGACGACATCGGCCACCTTTGATGTGAATGTTCAGAAATAAACTCGACCAGACAGACGAACACTGTATATTCAGACTTGCCTGCACGTTTGATTCCAGCGTGCGTGAGAGGGTTGCGTTTGGCTTTTAATTCAGTTCGTCCATTCGTTTCGTATTCCTAGAAAGTAACAGAACTGAACGGCGAATTTCGCTCTGCCATGATCATACACACCGTGAGCAATTCCCCTTACAACAGAATGCGCATGTAAGCAGTTCAAACTTCTTCACCTTTACAGTGATAAAAATTCGATTTCACATAGAGAAAGGCGGCGACACCGTAACCTAGGTTCCCTTGCGGATAAGACGTAGTCAACTGAGGTACCCTACAAACGAATTTTAGCATTCCAAACCGCTCTTCCAAGTTTCGAGAGTTTTTATTACATTCCCTGGGCAACTCTTCCAGAGAACAGGAGAGCTTTCATCGTGCTCTCTTAACTGAGAACGATCGAACACAGACGCAAATATGCCAGAACTACACCCACAAACGATGCATCCTATTTATTTCTCTTCAAAAAAAGAAGAGAAAGAAACGAAAAGAGTGGTTGGGCGCTGAAAGTTGAACCGCGACACCGCAAACAATTCGACAAAGGCACGCACGCGCGCTCGCGAAAGGCCAAAAACGCGTACCCAACCTTGAACCACTTTTTATCTCTTACCGAATATATCTCCACCTGAGACACGCACCCAATACGGACTTTGATGGATCTTTCTCATAGATATGTTTCTACGAAAATCTACTCAAAATTAGAAATCTACTCAAAATTAAATAAAATTCAAAACTGTCTCATCAAAAACTTCACGTTTATTCGATCCCGGATTACTGGCGAGTGGCGACTACGTGTGCTCTCCAAATAGTGCATAAGAAAGAATAGGTAGCAAGCGTGAAGAGAGGTAGTCTTTATTATTAATTTTTTAGTTCCAATCAACTTTAGTCACCACACTACAGGCGTACTACAGGCACAATGCGGTTTTCAGTTTAAGGAATTCCAAGATTATCGGGACACCATCGATCCAATCTGCACCAATAGTCACAATTGGGTGGAAGGATGCGGAAGTTGACTGCATTCCCCTCACGTTTATTTCCCTTCCACGAGCTATGGGTTTCGATGCCTTCCACTAATGAGCACCGGGTCCCAACAGGACATATTGCCATCCGTGAGCGCTTGCTTCCCCCAAATATTATTAATGTATCCTTTATGCGTTTGTGTGTGTGTGTTCGTGTATGCACGGTCGATGTGCATGTTGGAGGAGTCTTGAGATGGAAGTAGGAGGACCCCACACGTACAACACAACAGCAAAAAAAATGCCAAGCGAGGCGCCAAGAGCATCCATCCGACAGAATCGGAACAGAGGAGAGAACGAGGAAATATAATGAAGGGTGAATTGTTGTGACCTTTTGCGGTGTTCTAAATATTTTATTCTCTTTCCACTGGGCCCGCACACACGTTCGATCAAAGTTTCCTTAATCGCGGGGCTCCAACAAACTGGTGCCTTTTACAGAATTTTCCGAGACGCCAGAAAACGTGCTGTCGAGGTAGCGTTTGGCCACCAGCAACCTAAAAATAAGCTCTATAAAAATAAGAATTTTTGGCTTTTTTCAGATTGTAGAATGCCCATCGTTTTGAGATAGGGTGAACACCACACATATGAGGCGAAACTTCCTATAGTGGTCTAGCCGATGGCGGTTGTGACAGAAGCTATGGGCTTATCTTATAACTCTTAAAAATGGGATACGCTTGAGCATTGAGATTGTCGGTCTTCTGAGCAATTTTTTGTTTCGGATTTACAATGGAGCATTTCGGAAATTGAGGGTCCATACATTTTGAATGGATGCACTTTATGCGGGAACACAAGCGTACGTACTCGTGTGCTATTCAATACCGATCAAATGTCTGCCTGGAAAAGGTTTCATTTCCACGCAATCGAATCACACTAACCCTCCAATTTAATCCATATCTATTGCACAATATGCTAATTACATAAGATGGAGCGTGGGCAAACTTTTAACAACTCAGATCAGCTATATCTAAACAGTGAAACGTTTCCGAAATTAAGCCATACGTCAATGGTTAAATTTTGTTAATGCAGTGCATGTAGTTAACAGTAGTAGCAACAAAAAATATAATCAGAGCTTAAAAAAGCAGAAAGTTAAGGACTTGTTGATTAACTCACAGTATTTGCTAACAAAATCTATAGTCGAACGTTTTATCAAAATTATGGATGATAGAAGGTAAGGAAGAAAACAAGATAGAGAGGTTCGTACTTTCGCTTACGTAATAAATGGTGATGAAGAAGCCGATAGCGGAAATCACAATTGGAGAATGGAGTTTGTTGGACGGTAATCAATAATCGGCGACAAAATTTTTGATATACGTAAGTGATTATTTTAGATCTTTGTAAATTACAGGTACTAAGAGACGGAATTCGAGGGAGCCAGTATAGAAATTATGAACAATTTATAGTCTATGTAGGTGGAAATCATACGATTAAATTATACATAGTTGCGATATCCTATAAATTGTGCATATTTTCTGTACTGGCTCCCTCGAACTCAGTCTCTTGGTACCTGTAATTTATAATGATCTAAAATAAACACTTACGTTTATCAAAGATTTTGTCGCCGATTATTGATTGCCGTCCAACAATCTCCATTCTCCAATTGTGAATTTATTTAACATTCACGGATTCCTGGTTACCCGACATGTACAAACAGCTTTACACGTCAGGTTACAAGGTCAGTAGTTATTTTAATAACTTAGCACATGGAGGGCTGCTATTTTTTTTTCTTTGTTTTTTGAATGAAGTTTTTAGTTTGATTCGCCTTCTCTCGCTTCACTAAGTCCCCGTCTTGACGGGACTTAGTGACAGTCGTCCCGGCAACGCCGTCCTACAGCAATCATCGCCGGGCGCTCCGTTTCTATTTTCAAGCCTATGGGGAGGCGTGTCCCTACGGGAACGAGGCAGCTAGCCAGCCGCCATTACCAGTTACCAGAACAGTGATTGGCAAACAGTGGAGCGCATGTGCACCCTGTACAGATTAGTAATCTGATGTAAAATAGCGCATCGCATGTTCACTAGGTGACGCGGTAATTAACAACCTATAATAACGTAAATAAAACACAAAAAACATTAACTGATCGCACGAATTAATGTCCCGGCGGCGATCATAGTCTTGGAAATGTGACGCCAAGATAATCAGCTCATTTCAACTTGATGTTATGAGTCAGGTCATGTTACAAATTTTTCCAAAAAAAATTCTACCATTTTTGGGAACCGCCAATAGCTCGCGTTAGGAATGTGACCCGAAACCGGCAATGGCCGTCTCCCGGCAAGACCGACTGTTGGCGGGAACACCAGCACCGGCTGGAACAGACTACTTGTAATGCGTGGTGTGAGCAGGAACATTCAGAGGAGAAGGGGGATATTGTTGGGGGACTTTGATATACACAGAGGGTCGTCATGGAGACAGTCGCCGGGGTAACGGGCAGGGAGAAAAGAGAACAACCACAAGACAACCCCTTCCACATACAGCACGAGGTGTCTCATGTGTCCACCCTGAATGCCCTTCGCTTGCGCAGGTAGGCATTCGATATTAATTGTTTTGCTGAAGACGGGTGTGTTGCTCGTTTAAGAGCGGAGGAAAATTACGAGAACGATCCATTTATGAATCAAGCAAACAGGAACATTTAATATATTTTATTACAAAGCAGCAACATATAGCTTTGGGATCGGAAAAATTATATAAAATGACTGGTGACTTTACCCTG
>JAQGBY010000994.1:0-34031 GCA_034698785.1 Mycogona germanica
TCCAATTTTATTGGAGATTTTAGTTTCTTCTTAAAATAATATCTATCTCGGCGTGTTCCAGAACACTTTCCAATTAATTGTCTTTAACCGTGGGCAGCGAGCCACTCGAGAAAATTGCGCTCGGGGAATGAAAAGGGGGTGAAATTGTTTTCCTGCAAGCATTACGATGACGAGCACGTCGCATTTTGCTGCGCAATAGTTTAAAAGAGACCGTTGACTTATGCATTGACCGAGCTTGCTGTATAATTTCGAGCAATCAATCGAAAGGTTCAACTGGAATCTAGAAATCTCATCGATTAATTGCGCACGTCCGAATGCATCGGCAGACGTTTGAATAAGAGGTAAATTATATTCGAATGCATGAATGGCACTTTCTCAAATGACTAGGGTAGGAATATTTGGGACATGTTGGGTTAATCGTATTCTTTCCGATTTTTGATGCATTGTCAGCTTAGGTTTGACTGTGATCAAACAATTAGCTTCATCCCCATTGATTGAAACTTGTGGAACTTGAATAAGAAACGCAATGAAATCAATTTCGTATTTGTAACTAGATTTATTTTTCATTTTTTTAAGTTATGGGCAAAATGCAATATTGGGATGTGAAACTATCGTTTGAAAATGCAACGTAAGCCAAACCTTTTGTATATCACCAACTGAGGGCAGCAAAAGTTGGACTGGTATTCGGAACCCTATGATGACGCATCTAGTAAAACATATTATTTCTCAGTTTGAGAAAATTCCTAGCTACACCATGCTGTTTATAGGATTCACCGCCTCAAATAAGGCAATGCAATCCGAAGTCGGAAATAGTTACCCAAGGATAAGACGAGTAAAGGGCTCAAGTGAAACCCCCAAATGTTTCTCCCAATTGCCGTCGCAAGCTTTAACAATACCACTTAAGTTTTTTCGAGGCGAGCTTTCACTTATATGCGCATGTTCCAAGAAATTAATTTCAGAAAATTGATTTTGGTAATTATTGCGCAGCAGACATGCAAGTTGCCAAGACAATATCAGCAAAAAATTCATAGCACGAGATTTGCGGAAGAGTTTTTAGAGTGCGCCGTTTGTCAGAAACGCCAATGGCGATTAACATCAAATTCAACGCTCGTTTTGGCGCGACGAAATCCTGTCAAATCTAATTATGCAAAACGGGGATGGAAAAGAGTGATTCGAGAAATCGTCAATACGTTTTTAGAACATTAGCCAAAAACTTGCTCAGTGTTTGAACGAGTGCGCCTGTATGGACTCTGCCCTCTACCACCAGGTGGCGTGCACATAGTGATTTGACTGGTGCAATTGTACAACAGTGGTGCTTGCCAATTCAACCATGAGCGCCTTTTTAGTGCGATAGTCCCGATAGTTCTTCGATTATCGATGCACGCTCCAACTGATTGCGAGGAAAGCCACTAGGGGACACCAGTAACGTTTGCAGATGATCCAAGTTCCACTGTTTAGGAACCCCCGGCTATAGAGCAAGGGTATGAAATTTTTTGAAAAGTTTTGTTCTTATGGGGGTGGGGGAAGAATTTCTAATGTTCCGAATGGAAACTTGGCTATTCTTCGATATATCATTAGTTCCACTTTTGTGGCTGTTAGTCGGGGATTATAGTATGCGCGCCGAAGTTTATTTACACGTAGTCCTTTTTGCACCACATTTTTGACATTACATTTTTTTCCATTCCATTTTCAAAAGAGTGCAACATCATCATCATTATCATCGTCGCGTTCGCACCTCCACACATACACACACAATCACAGTGTGGGTGGGTGTATATGTGTGTGTGTGCTCGCTTCTTTCTATCTCCAAGAATGGACCGGGGGGATTACGCCACGTATAAATGTGGGCTGTCTCGACAAACAAACGTGTTTCTCGTATGGTGCTTATATGCACTGTATATATGCAATATATGTCTTGAGGCATCGTGCGAATCACTTGGTGCCAATGTCATTAATACACAGTCGATTCCATAAAAAATAATGACCATCTTAAGGCAACCAGCTTTGTATCAAAACTTCAATGCAGCTGCTGTGCGACATTTCACAATGTTAATTTAAAGAAATAGGAAAAATGAATAAAACGTCTTGGATATTTGGGACGTCACTTGTTCACGAAGAATGGACTGAGCTCAATATTGACCAGATCTGATGTGACGACTTCAAAGTGGCCACCGCACAAAGTTGAATATTCGCGTGTAAAATGTCCAGTTTGTGTTAGTCGGCTCAATCGATTGTTTTCGTGGTGACCAGTGACGTCATCTCCTGAGTGTTCTACGAATCCATTCGAATTGCACCTGCACGGTGCGCAGGAAGTCTTCAAAAATGTTCGAGTGGGAGCCATATTGGTCTACCACATACCTTGAGCTTTGTCTTCGAGAGTTTGTTCTGTTTGGGATGGGGAGGGTGGAGTCTAAAGGGTTTTTTTGGGGAAGGGGGGAGTGCGTCCACGCAAAAGTTTTCAACAAACTCGGGAGCACGTTTCCACGTAGTCACATGCGGAGGACATCATCCCTCGTCAGCCAATCGGCGCCCGCCCTTCCACAACCATCATCATGACCACCACCACCAAACACGAGAACGCAAACTTTATCACGGTCGCATGAGGCGGGCACGGAACAACAACCACTCGGCAAACAACCGAATTTTTTTGGCTCCGTAAACATTCGTTACCGGATCCCGCCCGCGCGTTTCTCTCCTTCTAGAACTCTTATTTGTTGGCATTGTTGTCGGTGCCCGGTCGTGTTAGATCGGGGGGGACCGGCCGTGCGGGGGTGCGTTCGTGACTTGGGCGCGTGTTTGCCCAGCGCCTTATAATACCGGCGAGTACGCTCGTTCCAGATGCGTGTAGCGACTAATGCGGCGGTTAGCGCTTCGGATTACTGCACTCGTTCGTCATAGAACGCGAGTTCAATTCCCGGCCGAGGGAACAGCGACTTCCTTCGTAATGGAAGCGAAGTCGGTAGAAGATCCTTACCTATCAAATTATTATGCTGAAATGAATATAAAAAATTAAACATATTTGAGCTGTAAATCACTATGATAATGTCTTTTGTTAAATCTTTCGCATATGACACATCCATGACGTGAAACGTGTAGAGTTCAATTGTGTAATTGTGACCATAATAAGATTGGAACATTTTTGCGAGATTTTGTGTGCATTTGAGATTTTCAGGTGGTGACTATTTTGCTGCGCATATCATGTTTCCATTTTGATAATACATTTGTTATTTTGATTAGTGACTGACACGATTTCAAACTTTCCCGATCGCACATTTTCGATAGTCGTTGAATTATGATTATTTTTTATTATTGGTCCATACTGGTACAACTATTTCGTTTGGAGACCTACCACGTCGCTTTTGGGTCCCCCCAGCAACCGTTAGTTTTGACATCACCTGTAATTGGTGCTATGACGAACTCTACCCGTTGAACCACACGTGTTCGCCGCCGAAAAGAATGCATTACTCGTTTCCCTCGCATAACGAGCAAAAATGGAGTTCTGCTCTGTATCGACTATGTTTGGGGGGGGGGGGGTTGAGATGGGTTGGGTTTGGGGGTGTTGCCTCACTATGCAAGACCTGGTGATGTTATCTTCGCTATAAATGAGTTCTCTCCCCCAGTTAATCACATTGACAATTAACGACTGCGCTTGGGGGAGAAACGGCCAATATTTAGTGTCGAATCCCTTATCGGGTCTGTCGTACGAATTTATCCTCCTGAGAGCCTGAGGTCTTGCTCGGAATCGGAACGTTAGAGACCTCTTACTACCAAACTATGAGGAACTTATGAACTATGTGCAGTAGAATGTTGAATCTTTGTGATGTCCTGTGGGTAACTAGCTTAAAACTATCAGCCTGGTGTTTGTTAAAACATCCCTATCTGCGATAATTGGAATCTACAGTCTGTAATGGCAGTCACTTGGTCCAGGTCAAAAGATGATCAACAGCGCCGTCTTACGATAATGAGAGGCGCGCATTGGAATTGACCTGTGTCGTCAATGTTTCGATGCGAATCGAATTAAGTACTATATATGATTAAATCTCTTACAATACAATATTCGAGCAATTTCATTTGTACAGAGTATGACACTTCTATTAGCTAGGGATAACTGGAATTTTCCCGAACTAGTTTCACCATTTAATTCATAAAGTGGCGTGTTCTACTGTGAGATTGGCAAATCTTATGACCACAGTGAGCACAAGTATATTGTCCAAGTCGGTCCGCCTAGCGGTGAGTTTATGAATCCTCGGTGTCGAGGGTTCGTATCTGAGCGACTAGATCTATATTTTTCTGTTTGTGGGTCACAAGAGGGCTATTTGTCCTCCCATCACGCGCCTTTCACCACGAGGCTACACGCGAAATGAACCCCACCCACGCACCACGGTTGCTCCGCGCCAACTCTCTGCTTGTTTTGTTACACGTTGGACAACAAACCCGGCTGACTTGTTAGGTGGTATGTGCGGATAATTGCTATCAGCCGGTCGAAAAGGCGCGGGCAATAATTGCTGAATGCCCTGGTCTCGGCCGTTGCGCGAAGTGTTGAAATGCGTATTCAGACACGTATTCACCGACGAGTCCACGAACGAGCATGAAATGTGCGAGCTCTTTTATTCAGCGCATTTTTAGTTTGCTTTTTAAATTTTATATTATGATACAGTTGCCGAAACAATATTGTCAATGGATTTGTAATTTTTTTGTCGCGGGTAATGACCTGACTTGGCCTGATTAAAAGGCGATTGTTTTATTATTCCTTGAAAATGGAAATGGAAAAGAAAAGTGTTACTCCGGTATTATCGTGAAATTTCGAATTATTTAATATTCGGGAATACAGTATACTGTACCTACACGTACGTTCTTATTACATGTATTTACATGGATTTCAACTTTTAATGTTTTGATTTTTTCAAGACACACATTGGACATGTATTTAATGAATCGTGACAGCGTTTTTTCCTGTCATTGTGTCCGATATATTATTTCTAGAATCTCAAATAGGAAATGCCAATTTGATTATAATTTTTATATTTGAGCGATATTATTTTTTGAAATGGGTGCAATATTTTAATTCGTATTCATAAACGGACTTTCCCAATTCTCATTATTCTGCGTATTCTACCAATCCAAGATAAGTCCTATACGAGACTGGATGCCCCACACATTGTTGTAAGCCAATAAACCTTCGTGTATCGCTGTTCATAATCAGCCCGAATTATCGGTTCATCCAGTTGTTCTGATGATGTAGCGTGTAGCCCATTATTATACACAGTAGCCTTAGCTACTTATTATTGTGGTATAGCGATTGTTCTTGCCTGTAGAAATGCGCGCCCACGAAAAATGCCGTAATTATTGGAGGCTGAGCTGCACAACTGAGGTCGACGCCTAATTTCTAATGACGATTACAGATATACTCGTACTTCGCTAATGTGAAACGCTTGTTGTGGTTGAGCTTGATGATCATTAACAGGGTTTTTTCTTTTTACAAGTATGTCTAAGCCGTAAGAACTGCATCGAAGCTTATGGCGCTGCTCAGTGTGTTCGAAAAGTACATCTTGTGCAGTAATCCCACTGTTTCGGTTAAAATTTACCAATGAACTATCTAAAGTCAGTATTTTCATGGAGTTCTCTAAAATCAATGTGCACATGCACTTACTTATTTTGTTTTAACCCAATGACCTGATGGTGGTATTAAAAAAATTCTAGGTGGAGCTGAATGTCATCCTTCAGCCTGGGACTGCAAGTTGCCAATTCGTTGACAATATGTGCACCAGAGGACGCTGCTCGGTTTAATTGATGTAGTGGCTCATACAGTTTTTTAAATGTTTTAACTGTGTCTGCTGTGTAGTTTGACATGTACAGGATGTTTAGCCATGGATTGGTTCGGTTCGGGTGTTGACAAATGATATTTGACAAATATGGTGCATGCAGATTTGACACTTGCCTTCGATTGATGAGTGATGATGATACCCCGGGCCCACTTTTTTTGCCCTTGCAATGCATTAGTGATGTTACGTACGACTATGTTGCCGTGGATGGCGTAGTTTTGTAACCTGGTGCAGAGTTACGCCGCCCTTATGTCTGTACTAACTTGAGACCCAATGTACTGTGTAGACTTTAAAATTAAACACATTGTTCGTGTATACTTCTGCAGAACAATTTGTTTACGGTTGGGTGTGGCCAACGTCATCATTTCGTCTCGCCCAGGAAAGACAAATTAATGTAACAATTCTTGCACCGGTTCGCAATTATTTAATTACATTTTTTGTCACGGTCTGTCACGAAATTATCCACGTACATGTGAACTGGAGGTCTTAGGTGAGTTGTGACTGCGGCTGCGGACGCCCTTTTGTAACATGCGACATCGATTCACTCCCTCCCTCATCATATGTCATCGAAAATTGTCCAAATTCCGACTACCGCCACTTTATAACCAAAAGCCCCCCGAGTGACCAGATGGCGGCTGCACCCAAAACCGCGTCGCGGGCGCCCATTGTAAAGTCAAATCCACGTAAATGAATCATAAATTCTGATTCCATCCATCATTTAGCAGTGATGGCCTGCCACACTTTCCTCATGCTGGTGATAATTGTCTGTTGCGGTCGTTAATTTCGGAGGCGACACATTGTTGTCGCCTCGAGACGAGGCTAACAATCTTGGTCACGTTTGGTTAAAAGAAATTCTCGACTTGAAAAATCAAAATTTTATTTTTACTGTAGAGATATATAAATTTTGATGCACTCAACATTGATAAGTAGACATATTTCGGTCAAGTGGCACATTACAGTTTTGTTTTTGTCTTTATATTTACATGTTCTCGTAGTCAAGGGGTGATGTCAAGACAAAAGCTAGATAGGAAATAGTTTTTACTTCGTATCGTCTTGAGTCGTGTTACTGTTGTGTCCTGATTTTGGAATCTGTCATGAGGTTTTCATTGTAATGTACGGTAGCCCTATGCCGTGATGAGTCATGAGTGCACCTATTGCTAATGGAGTGTCTTGGTGAATGTCGGAATTTCTGTCAAGCTGGGGGTTACACCTGCGGACTTGCCTCTTGCTTAGAGAGTCATGGGCAGTCCACAGTTTTAGCGATATAGTTATAGTAGCACACATTGCAGTCTGTTCTCCCCTCCTGCCAGAACATGTCCACTGTGAACAGACAGCAATAATATTACTGGCAGAAATAATTTGGTGAGAGCGACATGGCTGCCTGATGGGAGTGTGTGTGTGTGAGGGGCTGATGGAGTGCCGTTTCCCTGACTAACCTACTGATTGATAATAAGTGTCTCGATGACCAAAACGATGATTGAATTTTGCGGAGATCGATAATTGCTAGCCATCTGGTCGTCATTCCCTATGGATTCGATATCCGATGTTTCACTAGACTGGATATGGCTAATTCTTATTTCACAATCATGACTTTATTCATAATGGCAAATCATAATCATCAATTTCTCTTTCTCATCTACGAATTGATATCCCAAAACTATTTATTGTTTTGTAGAATAATTCAACAAAACAATATTCACCCTTTAGTCGCAAGATGAACGTTTGGGTATCCACAAATAATTTTCCAACCAAAAACTCCGAAGAATCATATGAAAGCGTTTGACCGATTAGTGTTAGTTGATTGTCTCTTCGGTTTGACAGGGACCGAGGTTGTGTTGTCAAAGAGAGATAAATTTCTTTTGCAATTTGGTGAGACTCTCGAGGACGAAGGTGATGACGACGATGGTGAGGTTGCCTATCTCGATGACGAAAGGGTTCAAATAAACAAAAATTGACTGACTTTCAAACAACAGTTAGGATTTTGCGTAAGAAATACTAAAAGCAAATTTCCCAATGTAAGGCGAATTCCCCTCTGTCTGACCACATTGTTAGTTATGGTTTCCGTTGTCTGGCAAATATTTCACTGGGGATCGCTAAACGGGGGACACTCGACGGGGTGCAAACGAGTGCATAGACAACCGCTTGTGGCAGCGTAAATTTCCCGTTAAGGAAAGCTTCTGCACACTGTAAGGCGCGATTACGGTTTATAATTGGGTTTTCCGGCACCGCTATACTTGTATATTGTACTAGGGTAGCCGTATACTAGGTTTAGCTGGACAGGACAATCTGTCTGTCCGCTTACCACACTTCAAACAGAGCCGTCTTAAAAATTCGTCTTGATTTATAAATCGTTTTACTCGTTTGCATCAAAAGGAATGCGTCGCGCAAAAAATTGATACCCAGATAATTTTTAAAAATTGGATTCATTGCAACACAAAAAGTAGTTGGCGACCCATTTTTACAGTTGTTTCCTAATTGTAAATGTTTTAAAATATTTGAAAATGTAATTAGACGGAAGGTTTCCTTAATTGACTATTTTCTACTGTTTCTGTTCTGCATTCGAAGAATCACTCCTGATTTTTTTGTTATTAATGCAATTGTCGTCGTATTTCGTCCGGTGCTGTCCCGGAGACTAGCTCATTATGAATTCGTCAAGAATTTATTATGAATATTTCATTTTATTATATTTTATCGTACGACTTTGCATCTTACCCCTTTTTATTAATGCAATTGTTTGTATATTTAGCCATGGGGTTTCAAAAAAATGCAAATTGGTCGGACGATTACGAATAACCGATTTAAACCGCCTGGTTTCGCAGTGTATCCAACCATGAACCCGTCAACCCGATCCGTTATCCAACCTCTTTCGTCAAGACTATGTGCGGACCACGTGGACCCGCACCCCTACCCACACGCTCCTCGACCCGCTCCGACTCCTCTGGGAGCCCCCGAACGACATCATCGCGCCGCCAGTTGCTGGCGAGATGCCACCCCTGACCTTTAATGTCCATTTGTCAGTCGTCGTAATTGCTCCCGAAACGTAATTAATTTCACTTCGCCGAGAGAAGGAGAGAGAGAGCGGGGAGGCTTATCGCGATCTTGCCGTCTTCTCTGCCACAACCCGGCTCTGTCGGCTGATACATCTCTGCCTTTCTCTCTTCCCCTC
Organism: Mycogona germanica; assembly: GCA_034698785.1. Taxonomy (NCBI): domain Eukaryota; kingdom Metazoa; phylum Arthropoda; class Diplopoda; order Chordeumatida; family Chordeumatidae; genus Mycogona; species Mycogona germanica. The sequence goes on from JAQGBY010000994.1 coordinate 8,989, forward strand.
CCCCCTCGCCTTCAGTTTTGGCCGCAGTCCCCGGTAGGGCGATTATTATTAACTGGGCGACACGGGAGTCTGTGCTCTGTCTCGCTTCGTCCTGACCTGCCCCAGCTCCCCGAGTCCTGCCCACGTATCTGGAATTTTGTGGGGCTCGGTGAATCCTCCTTAAACCCGGCTTTTACTTTCGGAAACTCCACACTCATGTCTCGTATCTGCGTATCGTTGAAGGTACATGAAACCAGAGATCCCGATTGAGTTGTTTTATTTGCTTCATAACATTATTTTGAGATATATGCTACTTTACTATCGTTAAGAAATGTAAATTTATTTGTTACTATTATTTAGAGTGGGCATTGAATGGACTGTTGTGTGGGCCTTGGCACTCACTGCCATTTTATGAAAACATCGAAAGTTTATTTTCTTCGTGAATGCAGGCCTGGATTTTTTTCTTTCAAAACTCGGGTCGTATGTGGATATTTGCAGTCAGGCAGTTTTTGCGGGTCACTCGCCCCCGCGCTCGGCGAAGCCACTCTCCCATGTCGCACATGCGCCCAGCAGGGGGCGCGACGGTGGGGTCGCGCGGCTTTCTATACATGACTGGTCGATGCTCTTCTGTGTCGGGACTCCGGGGGTAGCAATCTCATCATCAAAAACCACTGCTCTGGGGTGGAGACATTGTCGGGACCCTGACGTCATTCAATTTTGTGTGGGAGAGAGAGAGAGAGAATTTGGTGATAGCATTGTCTCTTTTGGCTAAACGGCCTCAGAAAGAAATTGTTTGAAAAAAATTGCTTTATGTTATGTCCATGTACAGTGGTACTACGTGACCATCAAATTGAGTAGGGATAAAAGTTCTTTTTGGAAATTAGTCAAATTACCACTCATGCCGTGTGCAGATTTATGCTGGGAGTTAATGCACCTCCCTATAAAGCACTACCTATGCAATTCATTTGCAGGACCGGTTCACAGGTATTGGCTGTGCATTGGGGGAAATTTTGGACCGTAAGTCTGAGGAGGTTGCATTATTTTTGTTCCTATAATTTCTAAGTAGAGACTTAATGCTAGATAGTATAGCGGCAATAATCCGACATCTAGCATTATACTATCTAGCAATATACTATCTAGCATTATGTCTCTAAAAAAAAATATATCCGAATCAGCGTGCTTCTGCACTTTTTATCTATAATTTCTACTCGATAAAATGAATCGTGGAACTCGAAACTTAATTTGACGGTAGTAAATAAAAATTTTAAAGGCAGTTTCGCGCATCTTCAAAAAATTATTCAGTCTGCCCCTAGGGTGCCCCCGCATTACTATTTACCCCACCCGCCATTATTATATATTTTGTTTACCCCCATGATGCACTGATAATGCTAGATTTCCCCTCCAACTCCATGGTCGAGGCTGTCTCTCTCCCTTTTGATTCCGCTCGCGGGGGTTGTCTTTTGTTGTTTTCTCCTGATTTATGTTTTCGCGGTATCTGGTGGAAAAAAATTATCAACGGTAATAAACATGTTTTCACCGATCTCTGTCATCTGGACCACCATGCAACATGCAACGCGGCTGCTGTCCTTGAGACCCCCTGCACAGAAATTCGTACCTGATGGAACTGTTTAGTCGGCTTGAGGTTCCAGAGATAGCCGGACTTGAAGGTTCGATATAATTTATGTAAAATTTAGAACGCTTCGAACACGTCTATTTCTTGTCTTCCGTACAGTTTGTATAGACGTTTTCGTGAATTAAATTACGCAATAACATATGTACTTTCTCGTACAGTAGTGGGATGATTTCGAGCTTATTCTTGGAATTGTTTGTTTTACATTATTCTTTCGAGTTTCGTTGTGGTCCAAGTTAAAGGATCATTTCGATCGGCTTACCTTTGTTTCGACGTAAAACAATTCTGTTTTCGCGGTGCATTTCTACTCTGTATTGATTGACTCGTACCGTTTAAAGCCGCTGTCCCGTACAACTTTTCAATATATTTCCTAATAAATTATTAAGCACATTCAGTCATTTTTACCTATAACAAGAATCGGTTTTGTTTTCACCGTCGGACGATCAATTTCGTATGACGTTTCAACTGTTCCAAAAATGCGAGCAGTTCAGATTTTCAATTTAAACTGCTGTGGCTAATGGAATTGTTCAATCGGGAAGGCCATAATTCGTAACAAATTGTTCCTCCGGATTTGTCCAGTTTAATGGCATACTCCACAAAGATGTGTAAAGATAGAGCACCGAGTTGCGTGTTCCATAGTACATCTCTGTCCTCTTGAGATACAACTATTTTCTGAATTGTAATGAAAATGTGCTAGTTGACTTGGAAGAATTAGAATAAAAAGATCTGTGTCCGTTTCATCATTTTTTGAAGTTAGTTGCACAAGTTGGCGATTCTTGGTAGTCTGGCAAATCAGTTTGACGATCATGACATGACGAGTGAGCTCCAAGCGAGAGCTTCGGTCGTCGCGGATCTGACCCTCCGTTATTTTCAATAGACCATAGCATAGGTGATCTCGCTTTCTAAGTGAACAAGAGCCAAGTGTTCACACGTCTTAGGTGTGGTCTCAGGAGAGGGTGAGTGAGAGCCCGCGGGTGGCGTGCGCTTGGACCATTTATGACGTGTTTTCCAGGTGGCGGATGCTCACGCTGGAACCTGGAACCCGGCGGACATTTTTGTCGTATTTTATGGCGCCAGTCCTCCGCCACCAGGTCCGATATGCACCGCGCTGCAAATTGCTGGAATTCCCCCGAGGGATTTTGTGTGTGTGTGTGTGTGTGTGTGTGTGTGTAAATGGGCGACCATCTCCAATCACGTATTTGCCCGCGCTGGACGCATCCGGTGGCGCGGACACGGGCGCGGGGATTCACGTTACGTAATATCGGATTGACCAATTACAGACACGAGACGATCGTGTTGTTTGATATGTGATAGCAGGTTGCAATTACTCTAAACCGCTATTGGGACATTATTGTAATTGTCACATTTGCTTTTTTGTAGACACTTGTATTTGTATATGGAAACACAAATTTTGAACCCCATTTGTAAGATTCAATTACACTGTTGGCATTTTAGGGAATTCTTAGATTTGTATTTTAGTGTATTGAAATTTCATAAATGATCATGACCCTTTTAATTAATTATTTAAAGCCAACTTTTTACTAATGGTTGATATTAAATTTTAGTCTTCTGCTGCTGAACCCCCGAACCTCGCTGTTGGCCTTCACTTGGACCATCATGGGTTAGTCTGTTTTTGCAAAGTCTGCCCATTCCAATGCATTACGTCGTCCGTTCATAAATACATGAGCGCGGATCGTCCACAGCCGAGTCGGGTGACATTGGCCTCCGAGTAACCCTGTTAATATTGTTATTTCATTTGCGATTTACTCGTGCATCGGGCGTGGTGACGGTTGGCGTAATCGCTAATTGATCGAACCCAACGACTGGATGGGATCATTATGACGTTTCACGGTTGGCTGCGTAACGTAAGCCGTTCCCTTGCTCTGGTGTTACCTGTGCTAATGGAGGCGCACTAATGGTCGAACAGTTGCGATATTGTAATCCTGGATCGATTCTGCGCCCACGCATTAGAATATATCCTCGGGTGTCTCTCAACGAAAAGCTGGTTTCTAGTTTCGCTAATACTGATTTGTATTACGTGTGTAATTAAAGAAGTATGGAGGCGCACGCAGCTGCCATTTTGTTTAACTTATCCATTCACCAGTTCATTGGTTCAGTGGGTAAAGTTACGGTTGATTAACACGGTTGTTTTCTAGAGTCAAATCACTAGAATGGGAGACCCCGTCAGTGTTTTTAATTAGTTATTAATGAAAATCAGAGTGATGTAACCAAAATTTTATTTTCGAATTTTTTAGTGATGTGCAAAATTGCAATTACAAAAATGTAAAAAGCGTCACCAGAGAGCAGCAAAAGTTGGACTGGTACATGGAACCCTATGATGAGGCATCTAGTAAAGCTCTTGTTTCTCAATTCTAGAAAACCCGACTTACACCACTATTAGTTTTACCGGTTCATTTAATGAAGTGCTCAAAGAAACTGAGACAATACATTTCGCGGGACTGAGCAGCGAAAAGTTGCTCTACACTATTTTGCAATTATAATTTATTTGCGATTATAATTTTGCTATTATAAAATATACTCAGTATTCCTTGATGATTTAAGTAAGTAGTCTTTGAGAGTAGTCTTTGAGTTCATGAGATTTCAATTTTTTACTACTTTTACCATTTAGGCTTCCGCCCAAATGTTGTGCTTCAGAGTCGACAACCAAGCACCCTAAACACGGAATTCGTTTTATCCGCTTAAATGACAACTGTTCTCTGTGACGCGGATTTATATGTTGTCCGTCCACGTCAGATTGCAATCGCATCAACCACCCTCCATTTAAGAAAGAAAAAAAAATTGGTGGAGCAACAAATATATAAAAAAAGAAATTGTGGCTTCTTCAATTGAGCCGATTACACATAAAAAAGAAAAGAAAAACGGTTTTTCTTCCACTTTCCGAATATGATTCCCTCACTGTTTCGGTCTAAGTAAGCCGTTTCATGTTGTTTAGCTCTAATCCAATTGGAGTTTCCCCGAGTTCCATTCGGATACACGTCACGATGGAACCCGACGTCGGCTCGCTTCCGATGGAACCAAACCATCACACACGTGAGGCGCACAATATTGGTCCCATTTCACTTAGGGGTTGATGGGAGGGGGATGGGGCAGACATTGAAGATGTTTGGAGTCGAGTCAATGGAGACAATGAGGAAGAGAATGAAAAGAGAGCGCACAAAAAAGTAACGATTGAAGACTTTTGAGACGATGGAGTTCCGTTCAATTTCTGGCTGAGCGTCTTCTGCTCATATTTCTTGGAGACAGTTGCCGGCTCTTGTGACATTCCCGTGAGATCCAAGTCGAGGTCGAGGGAGGGAGGATGTGTGGAGCTGTGGTGTTGTTCTCCCGAGGACCCGCGTGAAGAGTGTGGTGTGGACACGGGGTCCGGAGAGGATGTCACCGTCAAGTTGGATGAGAGTCACGATTCGACGATGTTGTTGCGTGTCGCTGCTATAACATTTTTAAGCCTCGATCATTAACGTCTGGCGTTGTCCTCTTATCCGTGAAATTGAAACTTTTTTTTTTGTCATTTTGTTCGGGGAACCACTCAAGAGTGATGGAAGACTTGATGTTCTGTTCCTTTTTGTGTGCGGTTCCGAATCCTCGAAGACCCTGGCAATCTTTATCGAGCTTTCTTGGTCCCAAATATTTCTAGCGAACATGTCTCCCTAAAGGAAGGAATAGATGAAGCAAAAATGTGTTCTTAATCTCATTCACAAATTGAGCCTGACGTTTACATTTATTCGAATATTTCATAACCCATGAGTACCTCTGTCGTGATTGATCTACTCGGGACTTGCATTTTGATGTCCTAATCAGCAGGCTCTGGACTCTCTGGAATGGAATTGACTTTGGTCAGTCCACTGTCTAAACACTTTTTTGAAAGGAGGAATCGAAATAATAGTTCCATTTGCATTGCAGCTCTTTTTACCAGGTGGTCATTTCTTCTAGATCGAGATTGAAAATTCAGTCAGCATAAGGAAAATAAATAACAAGGAAACATCTGTCATGTCATCTGAGCACGATTGTATATTTTTGAAACTACTAAGTGGAACGCAACTTATAAAAAATCAATGTTCCATCAAAAAAATACTTCAAGTAAGACATTCGTAATCTAAAATACAATCAGGAAGATCATTTCGACCAGCTGATACAAACCTGGAATGCCAATCACAAATTTTCGCTTTTTCGTTTTCTCGAATTCAATTGTTCATCTGGATTTCATGTCTCCTTGCTTCCTGCTGGTGTCCCATCTTCAGATTATGTCGCCGTTTACCACCAAACAAATTCATCGCCCAATGTGAACAAAAAAGCTTTAAACATTATTTTTTTTAACGACTAGTCCATGATAGATATATTTTTTGTTTGTGCACAGTCAATAATAAACGTCCCAATCCACTTAGTTTTATTTTTGTGTGTGTCGTTTAATCTTCTCGACTCTTCTTGAGGTTAGCCGTGTGCGTCAACCAAATCCGGAAAGAAAACAGTGATCGCTCCCAGTAATATTACCTAAAATGTCTTCTCGTCGCGGTTGACTGACGATTTAGAATAATAGACCCCCGAATGCTGAGACTGGTATATCTGTTTGGGACTTGTACAGTGGCTGTTCTTGTGTGTACGACAGCTCTGTACAGCGGTTGTGTCTTGACGCAGCGACTGCATTCCGAAATTCCAATTTATCTTTTTATGTCGTTCCTCGCTTTTTCTTTTTTTGCTGACTGCACTTTCTCTGGCAACGTCTGTCTCAATTGTGTTGCCAACTCTTTCGTGTTTATGTGCGGGTTGCGGGCATTCCCCCGCCATGTTGACATAGTTGGTCAACCGGAAACCACATCTCTCGAGAATTCCTTCTTACAAAATGAACTTTATATTTTTCAATAAATTTCTCAGAGTATAATTTTTTTCTTCAAAATTTTCAAGTCCATCTACAGGATATAGTGTTGCTATTTTGAGTTCCTTTATCATTTTTGCCATAACGGTTTCCGGTTCTGAATTTATGTGGCAATAGAATTTCGATGTATTTGCAAAGAAAAATAACAAAGCCAGAATAAATAAAAACATTCCGCAATGTTTTCTGGGAGTTTCGAGGTTTTGAGAACTTTGTTAAATTTTTAATAACGGGGTTATCAATGAAATTCATTTCAACTGTGTACTCGATTTTAATTATTTAAATAGCATTGAATTTTAAACTTGTTCACGTTACATTTTATAAATGTGAAATATGAGCATTATTAGCATAGCTTTTTCTCGTTATTGTCACATTCCAAATAATTACAGGTTCTCCAAACCCTTCCGGCGCTGCTTCTTTTTGGGGCATACGAGTATATTCTAAATACTCTCGTAATTAGTTTTAATGCCCATTTTAATTTGATGTTTTTTATAGTTGTCAAAATACAAATTATTCAATGATAAATGAGTCGACAAGTTGAATACATTTGTAACATTAACTTCAATAAGCAATGAAATATTTGAAGTGGATGGTGCGTGCGTTTGCCTTTGATAATTTTGGTGACGATGGTTTGGCAATTATGCTGCGAAAATTATGGTTGGCTGTCAAACGTTAGCTTTATGGGAGGAACTGCTTATCGTTTTGGAACTCACCAAAGAGGGGACTCCCCCGCTCATGGCGTTTCACAATTTGCATATTCGTTTCCTCCTATACCCCATCTTTTCCCCCTTGACCCCTTCCAGCTCGTTTCGACGTATCTTTGGGTCGTCCCCGAGCCGTGTAGTTCCTACGCTGACATCTTCATAGACACCAACCAAGTCGTTGCAGGGGTGTTAATGACTGGTTCAACAGCCGCTACGTCAACGTCGGTTAACTAGACGACAAATAATGGGGGTGGGGTGGGGAGAGTGAGAGAAACCGAGCAGAAACTGTGTACGATTGTAATTTTCTCGTCTCATTTTGCCTGCATGCTTTCCTTGTCCCTGCGGATTTCTCCTGGAGTTCTCGCAGAATTTGGTGCCTAGGGTGAGCACTTCATCAACAGTTTCCGGGACACGCTACAGAAACGTGAAGATGTCGTGTCCGAAAATGTTATGAATTCGGAAACGATTCGTGTTCATCACGACCGACATTGATAACTGACATTGCATGCATTGCAACCAAAAGTTATATGAAGGGTTGAAAGCCAGAGTAGTGTCGGTTTTTTTTCTTTTTGAAAATTGAGATAAATTGGTTTTACTAGAAGTGATACGGTTCCGTTTACCTTTCCAATCTGTGCTGCCGTCTGTCTTAGCCATACAAGCTTTTGCTGAAGTGACATTTTCTTTCAAAAGTTTGACTTTCCAAGATTGTTTTGTGCGCATAACTCGAAAATTAAAAAAATAGACCCCTTTATATTTTTTTTCTGATAGTTATCCAAATTAATCCCCCAAATAATTTGAGAATACAACTTGGATTCACATGACATGGACCAGAATAATTATTAGTCGCCACCTGGTGGTGGTTTTTTTATTTCCGCGATAATCATCATTATGAAGTGGTGAAAATATTTTCATTTCAGGCTGAGGATATTTTGATGCGTAATTTGCTGGAATCTTTGTTTTTTGCTTCTTTCTAAATAATCTGTTTACCCTTGCGGGGTCAAAATTCGTGATTGAAACGTTACCCGAGTGGACCCGTTTTGCTTCACTAGCATTTTTACCCCAGACGTATTATGGACACCCGGTCTACCCATGATGAATGGCGCCAAATTCCCAGCGACATTTGAGCACCCCCAAGTACAAAATGTTGGCCGAATCGTAAAGAATGCGAGCTGTGGGGATTGGGTTAGGGGTCTCCAGGGTGACCCGAACCTTCTTGCAGATGACGTGGGCGACAAACGTTTGAGTCACGAGGAAATTGGGTTTGCGCAGACTGAATCAGTTATTTCGGTCCTACACTGTATTTGGTAGTGCGCCCATATTGTATATTATTAAATCAGTCGAAATTACGATTAAAGCAACTAATGATACATGTCCATGCAATATAAATTGTTTTCCAGAAATGCGTTACTTCCGAAACACAATAATCCAGAATTATCAATTGCTAATGAGTAGCTGATGTTAATTTATTTATGAATTCCATTTCATTTTTACAAACAATTGGCGATTACCTCATTTTGAGCTGTGATTAATAATCAATAAACAGTGCGTGACATACAAAATAGGACAAATTTTCAATGTATCGGAATGACTACGTGGACTAGTCTTGAGTACATGGAAATACAATTGAATTGGTATTTGTGGAAAAATCTGATTCATTCATAATCATTTACAATTACAGGTGATTACAATTGACGCAAATGATGACTGAAATTTGGCTTGACCATTCAAGAATACTGTAATTTAATTTATTTCTTCAAATACCGTACACGTTCTATTGTTATCATTTAAATGAACCTGAACACATTAACACGAATTCGTGATACATTTTTCCTGAATTTTTTTACAAATCTTGTTTTATTACAGTTTATTTTGATATTGTTAGCTTCATATTTACCATCGTAAATTCTTTGATCGATATCTTCTGTTTATTTTCACTGAAGTGCTCCTGAATTGCTAATACTCGCACACAAGAACAGTTCCACTGAGCAGTTTTTTCGTGGACCGCTCCACCTGTTTCTCACGGATAAGGGCCACGAAATCTGCCTGTCTGAAAACATCTTTCAGCGGTTCTCCGCCACCACCACCACCCTCCAAACTCCCCAAAATGAATCCTCCTCGAACCTCCTCTTTCCTCCCACGCGCTTTAAGAACAGTCTGGACGACGAAAACAAATGTTCGACCATTTTTCGGCCTCTGCCGCAACGTCCCCCTCCACCTCGTCCACCCACCCACCACCGCCATATATATTCCCAGCACAGTTGCTACTCGAAGCTTCCTTTTGATTTATCGACGGAATATTAGCCGCCATGATGATGAACGTCCGCCGCATCGCGCCGACTTTGGCAGTAACCTATCTCTGTACGGCAGAGCCCCCCGCGCGATCCGGGGGGCGTTTGGCCATTTGGACACGTACACACGCACACGGGGTTGTAGTAGTGGTGTTGGGGGGCGTGGGACATGCCGGGCGCGTGTATGTCCAACGCCACCGCCGCCCCGTGACAGGAGCAATTTGTTGTCCAGGCCGTTTCAATAGTTTAACGCAGTTATCTTCATTACCCATCGCTCGACGTTTCGGTTGCAATTTATATTTGTTGTTGTCGTCGACGTCGGGCCGAGTTCGAGGCTTGCTGGTTGGTGTTCGTGTTCTGTCGGTCGATATTTAGGCGCACTTTCCCCTTAGGACACCCCCGTTCGGCGACTGTGTAAGAGCCCGGGCGAATCCGATTAGTTTGTAACCGCGATTGTCGTCAAATTTAGAACTATTCAAAATTAAAAATTAGAACTGAAATATGATTTTTGATGTCATCTTTTTACTATTAAACAAAAGTTGGTAATTCGTGGTCTGTCCGAATCAGGACAGACAGGAACAGACAGGAGCGCTGTGAAATGTAATGCCAAAAATTATACGGTGAACGTAACTTATATCATGTCTTTATGTTGTTGCGTTCATAAGATATGAATTTTATAAACAAAAATGTAAGCAAGTGTGTTATATCGATATTTATTTTATGAGAGCTTGTTAATTTTGAGTTCAAACTTTGAATTGGCAAACACAAAAATAAAGATCTTGTGTCAATCAGCTGGAAATGATGAGTTTTTATTTAGCAAATTGAAACGTCAAACAATAAAGTGACGTCATTAAGAAAAGAAAAATAGACATCTGCAGATCCTGTGCGCTAGATGGGAAGTAATTTATTTTGAAATAATACGGCCCCTCAGTCAACCAAACCTCCCACGGCCCCGCGAATCTGCGACAAACCCGGCCAGTGTTTCTTTTTTCATTTTGTTTAGTGCAAGTTGGCGACACGGTTTCGGTTTTGGCCTTGCCTTTCGTGCGTGTAGATGGTAATAATGGTGGCACGACCGACGAGTTGGGGAGGGGGACATTTTTGCCTCTTGTTTTTATGGAAATGACTCGCCATATAATGGAATGGAGCGGAGACTGGGTGCTCTCGCTCCATGTTCCTTGCGTACGATTCGCGGGGGCCTGGGGTTGGTTGCTTCTTGGCGAGACGCCGTGTCGGGTTGATCTCTCTCTTGATGGCCGACACGAATGCATGCATAATACGGCCGTTGATGTTGTCCCGATCTCTGTGATCCATCCGTCGTCTCGTCTTGCTGTGGTGGACATGAACCCGTTGACCGGATGACGCATGCCGGAGGACGACTCCGCCATCGACCTCTGTACGTGGCCATCGAAGATTTTAATTCTTGTAAATGTGGCGTTCCAGATAATTCGTTATAATCGTTAATCGAAGTTATGGAATCGTTGAGTTGGAATGTGCAGGACTAAGCGTCATCAACGGCGCCAATTGTAACCAGTCATCTGTCAAATGAGAAAATGCAGCGCCGACATCTTTGAGCTATTGGGCTAATAACTCTGGATGTACTCTCGCGTAAAGCTTTATATACTGTACATGGTGTTATAAAATGTTGGTTAAGAAGGTTCACCGGTGATTGAACATCTCTCGACCACTCGACACCTCTTGTACATGTTGTTATTGGTGCATGACTTTTTATTCATCACATTGAATTCTATAAGTGCCCTCCGGGGCCTCGGTGAGCTCGCTTTCTTTTCTAGGGTTCGGGGTCCCGAGAGGTTATCCAGTCCGCGTATGTCACATGCATGGCGCGGCGGATTTTCATCGCTATAAATATGCGGGGCTGCTGCTGGACAGCCGGCCTGGAACGGCTCTGACGGTTTCTACGTAAGCTTGTAAATTGGGGGAAACTTTATACGGGGGCCCGATCGCGCGACGTAGCAGAGTGATTGTTGTTCATTCTCTCTCTCTCTCTTGTTTACGATTTTGATGGGTACCTGACTTTGCTCCTCGCCTGTATTTTATAATATGATGTGTGTACATAATAAATATGTCGTCTGGCGCGCCACGTCATGACGACGATGACAGGGGGAGGAGAACATTGACCGCGAAATTTTGAATGATGTCGCGTTGATATTCCCCGGGAGAAATAAGTGGCTATGTATAGGACCCATGTCATGTCCTGGAAATTATTTATCTCTCCGAGACTTATCATTCTGGATGATATATACTGTAAAAGCTAAATTTGCATTTTTTTTGGATCTGGCAGGAGGTTGCATGTGCGAGTATAAATTATTTTTGCTTCTTACATTTCTTCTCAAGTTTGATTTGCTTTACTATTTTGATCGACGAATGGTAGCTAACTCGTATATTTAATTAAAAGACACTGACTATATTTTCGTGTGGGGTTTTATGTTTGTAGAACAGATTAAATCCATCCGATCCCGGTACATATGCGGAAAGCCATACAAAAAGAAAGTCAGTGTTGTGAATTCAGACGAGATAATACTCTCATCGGTTAATACTCTCTCTCCGCTCCGACATTAGAAAATGTGTACGCCGAGTACAATATGACAAAATAGTTTTTGTGTTCAGGAAATTGAAAAATGCATTGTTATTTTTTTCGAAAAGGGAGGATTGCTGGTTTGACGAATATAAAAAATCAGAAAGTATATTTGGAAAGGAAAAATAACGACGCAACTTCGGGATTATTCATTAAGAGACCAATGTGTGTATGTGTGTGGTAGTACGACTAATGCCCATTTTTTAATTAAATACTCGCTCCGGCGCCAGTTCATCGTGACTTGGTGGTCTTCGGTCTCCAAGAACTATCACAGGATTTTTTCTCCCTCTTCTTTTTATATCAGTCTTGCTTTCATTAGATGTTTTTTGCTGGTGATTCCCTGACGAGGAAATTAACGAAATATTATAATTGAAACCGTCTTTAGAATGCGCTTTTAGGAGATTCATGGGCCTGTGCTGAGCCGCCTAAATGTATACTGTATGTATGTTGCTTCCCTCGCAAAACAAAACATTTTCACTGAAAAAATATTATATTGTTTGTAAAGGCGTCTGTCTGTTCGGTTACGATCGTTGATTTTCAAATTGAAGTCCGCCATTTCTATTTGAAATGGCGGATGTTCAATGGTTGGTACGTCTTTGGCAGGTTGGTTTTTTGGAAAAACACATTAGTAAGATATTTCTCTCTGCCATCTTGTTTCTAACTTCGTGTTGGGGGAGGAGCGCATGCCACATGCTGTTGTGTTTTTTATAATTATCGGCTGTTGGTTGGAAACCTGCTGTTCGTTTTTTATTCGATTAAAAGCAATTTACTTTTCAATCTAATTCACTTTAAATTGTATTAGCTGACATGTGCATGCTGCTGCGACGAGTTCGCTCCACTTTCGCTTCAACAGATCTGAACGTTTTAGTGAACTTCCCGCGTACGTCTACACACAGTCGACGTTTTGCAATGGGTTTCTCTCGAATCTGAAAAACCTTCGTTGATTATGTTATCTAAGTCGCTCAAGTAATAAGAAAAATTGAGATTTTCGACATCTTTACTGGTCTATTGCACCATATTGACTTTAATTGTTGCCGCCGGTGACGCTTTCAATTGACCAGGGCGGCAATCGATATAAAAATATTCCAACAGGTGACAATAGATGAAATTAGCACATTTGTGGAATCGATTGAATCCCAATAACTGAAAACTGGTCAGTAGTGGAAAAATAAATCGACGCCCCAACATTTTCAATTGAGACTCAAAAAGTAACCGATGACTGCGCCATCTGGAGCCAAATCAAATAATAAATGCCGTCGAACGGTTTATGCGATTGTAAGCCGGGTCTCTCTCATTGACGTGGACGTTTGCGTTTACGATTTTCTGAAGCTCACCTTTTACAGAGTACATGTGTGTGTATGACTTGTGACGTTGTGCGACGTGCGAGCGAAGTAAAAACTGTCCGTATTGATTTATTCGAGCAACAATAATACATGTTCATTGACATTTCGCTCGACAGAGCGTTTAATTGCGATTTCCATTTCATTTATGTGCCTGAATCCAGCAGCAACATACGCTATGCAGGCTCGTGTGTCTTCTTTTTTAATTATATGGAATTAGAGATTCCCAATTTTGTGTTGCGAGGTATTTGCATTTGCCATTACGTAGCTGTTGTCAAGGGTTCGATTAGTGTTAATATAAAAAATAAACAACAACAACAAAACAGTGGAACACTCAATGCACTATCGAAAAATTTGAATCTGGGCAACTACGAGAACAAATATTGATTTTTAGTTATTAATTGATAGATAATTCAGCGACATTTTTGGACACACAGGTCCATTAATTCAAAATTAAAACCTTATGTGTTGTTTTTTTGTTGAATCCGTGAACTGTTACAATGGCTGTTCCACGACCTCTTAACTTTTTAAAGTTGACGTTATCTTAGAGCTAGGGTTTGCCGAACGGCTTTTTTTTAGCTTCTTCAAATGGAATCGTGTTGAGTTCCCCTATCCGAAGAGAGGGGAGGGGGAAAAAATCTTGATATTAATTTAAGTGACTTCTTTTCTCGTTAGGGTTTTCGTCGTCCGCGCTTCGGCTTGCGCCAGTTCACGAGTTCTCTCTCGATTCACTTAGACGTGCGTTTCTCGGTGCCCGCTCGATTTAATTAAGGAGTCTTGTATGCAATTCATTTTCACCCTGATAAATCTCGAGAAGCTTTCATCCGGTTCCTCCCTGGACCTCCTGCGTCACTCGAACGAACCTAGGAGTTTGCTGAATACGGAGGACTTGCTGAACCTGAGTTTTCATGGTCTTTCTCGCTCTCCTTAAATTCAGTTATTTGGCAATTACATTTACAATTCCCTCTCAATATACTGACTACTGATACTGAGAGACAGCTCAGTATGAAGGTATTAGTTAGATATTTTTCGACTCTGACAATTTTAAGACGCTGCCTGTAAATGGCCAGTTCTCGGATTGCATTCCCTTTGCTTAAAATGAATTCTATTTTTATTAGACTCGAACTTCGAAGAAAATTGTTTTAATCCTCTGCTCGGTTCTCATGAGGATACCCGGGTATATGCTATTCGTGCGTGGCCAGGACGAAACTGTAGCATTTCAGCTGATTTTGCTGTCTAATGGGTTTTTTGGGGTGCACCGTATACGTCTGCTTAATATCACTTATCTCCGGTCTGCATCCGAGATTGTTTTTTTAATTTTTAATGTGGGCCTTGTGTGTAATGGGATTGGAGCAGTGATCATTTTTCCTTCGTTCGCGAGTGTGCTTCTGATCTTAAGGATGACTTAGTACTTCTTTCGTAAGAGATGGTGTGTGTACGTTAGTGCTGTCATATTTGCAAATTAATTTCTTCACAACTTGAACGTTTCAATATCTATTCGAGAGTTTCAGAACTTAGGACTACAACAACGTACGCCGAAACTGATTATGATCTAGGTCAGTTTTTTTCTTTTTAATCTATGAATTCGAAATGTTATTTTTGACGAAAGATAGTTTTTTAAATGCACGAAGCAAGACGTGGGATCGGGAAAAAATTGTTGTATCGTTTAAAACTCAATAGTGCTGATCGAATATAGATCAACCAAAATGTATTTATACAATTTTATCCATTTACATTTCGTTTTGAAATGCATTTTATTTTTAATTTCCAGTCCAAATTATTGATTAGTGACGTGCTTTTAGTTCAATTTATAACCAATGAACTTGGAATCGAGCCAGTCGCATGCCGGTTATGTTTTTACTTTATGACTCTTGGATCTTACTTTTAGAAATGTGCTGGCAGGAATTTTGAGACTTCTCGAAGTAAAAGGTGCCAAAAATAATTGACGACTTTGGTGCGACTGAGATTGGTCGAAATTCTTGTATTGGTTGTGGGTTGTTTTTTCTACATTTTATTTATTTATTTTTTGCGTTCCGTCAACCAACCTGAAGAGAAAAACGAATCTGTGGCAGATGCAACACTTTTTTTTAAACCTGACATGGCAGCTTGGGTAGAATGTCTGGTGCTGAGGTTTCTGTTCGAGGGCAATTTATTGGTGAACAGTCTTTGAGTTATTTTGCTCGAGTGTATATACAAAGGTGCTGCCACACGACGATAGTTTTCTGTCAGGACAGTCTCTATAGATAACACAACTTGCGGAAATTGAGGAAAACTAACTACTGAGTTTTTAATAACTAAAAAAATAATTTCTTAACATTTTGGAAACTACAGCGAATATCCATGAGATTTTTTTCCGCGACAAATTGACTGCGATTAACTGATGATATACTACTCATAGAACATCGTCGTCGTGTTGGCACGCCTTAAGCGAGCGAGTGAAAGAGCGGGAATAGGACTAGGCAAACTCTCCAGAGGCCTCGGTCTCTCCTAGCAGCTCCGGTGATTAGTAAAATCTAATTACAGCCGAGAGAGTAAGTGCGTTACGCGGCACCGCGCTCGCGCCAGTGTTGGTGGCGGCAACCGCGGCACCACCCCCATAATGCACGGCTCCCGCGAGAGGATCCCATCTGGATTGAGGTGGAGATGCGTCCCGTCGTTGGTGTCCGGAGCTGCGGGATTTGTCGATGTGGTGCAGGACGCCAGACCGGAAGTTCGTGCACCCCTCCGCTCCATCCGATTCGGAAGTCGGTGCGAACCGAGTCCTCTGGCTCGTTCGGGATACTCTTTTTCTCGCTGGCGAAACGCGGATCCACCAGATGGGGCTCGCTCCAAAATTCTGTTTATAGGTGGCGCAACTAGCGGGAAACATGCGAGCATTGAGTGGCAGTGACGCATCGACACGTCCTCAGCGTGTTCGACGAGTTTCCTAGTCACTGACCCACAACAATATATCATTCAGAGTGCCATGTTCTCATTTTTTTTTTCAACATTTGTTTTGGAATTGTCTCGTTTGGATGGAAAATTCATAAGCGGGGCCACTGTGAAATTGAACCCCAGTGTTGCAAATTTGTTTTAATAAATTCGGGATACATGCATGTGCACTATTGGTTGGTCACTGTAGAGTTTGGGGTTCAATGGTGTCTTGGTCAATCATTTGAAATTGCTTTAATATTGCGTTTGTAAAAATGCTGTTTGTAAACATTTGTATCTCAATGCCTGTTTCAAATCTGCTGATCTATTGAACTGCCACGGAATATTTTCTGTTATTAAATCTGCGTATGCTTCCTGTCATTTTTCCGCGCAGACAATAAATCTGAATTTCTCTCGGTGAATTTTCTTTCGCGAAAATGGCATATTTATATATCTTGAAACACACTTAACGGTGAAAATTTCTACAGGCGTTATGAATACCAGCACTTCTGACTCTGGCAATATATTTTGCAACTACCCTATGTATGTATATAGACTGTAGTGGTGGCAGCTGTTTAGGACTGGTGCACCCATTTGTTTTGTGGCCTCCTCCTCCCTGACACTTTAGGAAAGTATTTCTTTTGCCTTCTTATTAGTCAATTCCTCATTCTAAAATAGATGTATGGGCTCCCGGTGGTTCGGCCTTTACGCAGGAGAGAGAGGAGCTGTCAACCATTTAGGCCTACTACGCGTGCGACATTGTGCAGAGATGTTTTTCTAATTGAGACTACGTAGTTGGCATAAATTATTCGCTTTGGGGCATTCGCAGTTGGCGTGTCGGAATTTGTCATTCGCGTCTGCGCCACAGGGAGACCTAAAAACTAATTAAATCACGGAATTCGCGGAATTAAATTACTATCGCTATAAAGCGCTTTACGTGAGTTAATTAATCATACCATTTTTGATGCACTGTTTTTGATAAAGCCACCCCGAAAGTCAGACGTTTGAGTTGCTAGGTGTCTGGTTTGGAGTGTCAGTTTGACCTGTTCCTGCAATTCACTTCGCATGGTTATTCGCTGGTTGAATTTTTCGTTGATGACTGCTAATGTCATTGTTTTCTTTAAATATCGAGTTTTATGTGACAGCGATTCTGTTCGCGACAAGTCTAAAATCGACACTTTTTTTTAGGGATGAACAATTCTAGTGAAAGAACAATTGATTTTTGTTGACTTTGTTGACCAGATGAGTTTGGTTCAATAATTAGGGATTCACCTGTGCTGCGAATCACGCGGTAAAAGTGAACAGTTTCTCTCCGCCACGCTTTTTTGTTCCGAATCTCGCGTTGTACTTTTCACTTTGGTCCAGCTGTCTCGAAGGGTCTGGTTCAACCATGCACATGCATATGAGGAATGCTCTGCGAATTCCAAATAAATTGTCATTTATGCAGGACACGTAACCTCACAACATCACGAGTTGACTCGCTCTGACGACTTCAACAAAATATATTAATACATGAACGGTTTTTTGTTGTTGTATTATTGTTATGTTGGGGCGCACCGATGCAACAAATCCACTTCAGAACGTATTAACCCTTTATCCGGCGAAGGTCGACATTATTGAGTTTCGTAGGACGCTTTCTCATGCGAGATTTGAATTGACGATTTTATTCGGGGTTCTGTGTGACGCGGCAAAGTCGGAACGACGACGTCAGCGTACCTGTTGAAGCCCCTGAACAAGGTGTCGTTTGATTGTTCCGTTGGGCGAACAATCCTCATCGTCAAAAAAGAAATAAAATTATATTTTCGTTAGCTCTATATTATAATTCGTGCAGCATTTACTGCATGAATCTTAATTCAGATCGTTGAAGATGACATCTTAGCAATGCAAATATGTTTTTGAATAATCTGCATTGTGCGATATAATATTTTATTTATAGAACAATTGAAGTAATTTGGCTTTATTTAGTGTTGGAGTTAGAATCAGATTTGGAAAGTTTGTATTTATGTAGTTTGTTTAAATTTTTGTATTACAATTTATTTTTAAACCAGTACTAGTTAAAATTGACGTTTGTTTATTTAACGTAAGCGTACGGTCGTATGCCTAGTTTTTTTTCTCGTCCACAATCACTTTATCATCTTCGTACAAAGGTATGGACGTTGATTAATTTATTAATTTCGTCGTTGATTGTCTTCGGTAACCCGATAGTTACACAACCTATCGTTGCATGTACTCTGTATATATATAACCAACGCTGTTCGAATGGTGATTAAACGTTTGCTGGCCGTGCTTTATATAAGCAGCCGACCCAGTTTTAATGAGTTTCGAACGGCTCCGAATAATGTCGACCCATTGAAACACTAATGACTCACTAATTTGTGTTCTTATTGAATACCGCCTGCTGGGACCCTTTTTTTATCCGGTCTCCCGTGGTCGCGATGGCCGTGGCATACACTGTGGTGAATGGTGGCCGCGGCGAGCGTTCATCGCCCCATCACACACCCATTCATGGGGGATTTCTTAAGGTGGGCCGGCGACCAGGGCGCAGATCCTGACCAGCAGATGGTTTGCCTTACGTGAAAATGGTGTAAAGATAGTCTGCCCCTGTGCATTTGTTGTTTTTAGCTATGCGATAAGGAAGGTTTACCAGCGCTTCCGCACATAAAACGTCAAAGGCGGGTGACCTGGGAATTTTATAGTCTAGGTTTGCTATCCAGGTAGGGATCTTTAACGGGCACCTGATATGGTACAGGCATGTGTACAACGGCTATACTCTTCCATCAGTTCCATTCCAAAGAAAATCTCACGTAGGACTTTCTCTAACCCTTGATCACGTAATCCATTTCGCTAATCACAACGACACACGACTCCTTTATTTTGCACTTGAAGACAAAGTTTCTTGATTGGTGACGTTACACCTTAATCTCGGGTGTTTGAAAATATGCCCCACTCCACTTGCCTAAAATATGCAAGTAGTTCACAACACACTCTTTATTTTAATTTTTAAGAAGCACCTGTAGGGCATCGATTACAGTGATGGGAAATTTAAAAAAATTGAACCCATTTGTTTCTGGTGTCCCCGGTATGAATGAGAATAGATTGATCCTGGACGCAGTTTGTGATTGAGAGAAAGAAGAAAATGCGAATTTTTCACATTTCTAATTGTTCCGAATAACCCGGCAAGCAATTGTGAATTTAATTGAGGAGGATGAGGGGGATAACTTAAGACTATAGTGATTGCCCAGGGCTCGGCTCTTATTAATACCCTCACCCTCCCACGGCTCAGTCCTCTATAGTCGCCATCACACTTTTCCCTCCAGCACCAGCGAATGACTTGGCGAGAAACATCTCTCGGTTTTCTCCCGGTCGTCGATTTATTCCTAATTGAGAAAGCAGGATCGTCTTTCCGCTCTCGCCGAGAGTCCCCGATGAGTTATGAGGACCTTCTTGACAGGGTTAATGACTAGCCGCGTTCGTGCCAGTGTATTTATTCATACCACTGCCCGATTGATGGCACTGCTGCAAACACATACACACACACGCTCACGCACACATTCATAGACATTTCTGCGAGTGTGTGTGTTTTATTTGTTTGTTGGTTGATGGCCACGACCTGTGTGCACCGCGCCAACATGGCCGCCGCCGCCTACCAAGATGGCCGTCGTTATGACGCACGCGAAACTGAACGCTGTCTAACCTTGCGGGGCTGTACCTGGTATTTTGTTGTTGTTCTTTACCGACCTCTTTTGTGGCCGCTGGCTGAATCAGTCGACGAAGTCGGAATGAATTTTTTAGGGGGTCTATGTGAGCTTGAATGAGATTATATTTTCGTTTCCAAGACAGCGGTGTAAGTGGCACTCTCGAGATAATTGAATAATATAGTGACAATAACGAAAATTTATTATGATCGAATGAGTCTCAAGACCGAAAGAAAATCATTGTTGATAATTACGAAAAGTAAAGGTGAAAATACAATGGTCTCTTCTAATTTTTATCATTTTTTTCTATCTCTTTCAATATCCGATCTTAATCTTGTCTTTTCAATTCCAAAAAGAGATTGATCTTGCATTGTTGGGGGGTGGCGGAGAAACGTTCGAGCCAATATGTAATTTTTTTTCGATTTTGCTTTTTCTTTGATTGTTGCGAAGATGCTTTTGAAATGGTAAGAACTATTGGAATAGTAACCGGTTGTTAGTGGCGGCGTCATCTAAGGAGATTTCGGGGACACCACAGGCTTGGTTCACTTGACCACGAGACAGAACTGTGATGGCAGTGATTTTCACTGATGACGATTGCGATACACCTGGTTTCTTCTTCTCTTGAGTAAAAACCGTAGGCGTGTGATATAAATAGGTGCCGTTGTCGTCCACTCACGCTAGAGGTCGCTCTTCAAACTGGTTCGCGCGACGCCCAGATTTTTGTGATGTGTGCTTAGGTGAGCCATCGCCCGTTTTTTCGGCGCCCACGGACGGTATTGACTGACTTGGCAACTTGGGAAGGCGTTTCGTGGAACTCCTGAATGGCGAGGGGATTTTGTTGTCCTCTCTCTCTCCGCTGCCTTGTTTTTCTAACACGACTAATTATTATACCTACACTTCACTTTGTTTTTTGAGACGCTCCTCCGGCACTCTTGACTTGTTGTCTTCCTCCTCCTCCTCCAATCGAGTTCACCTTCCTCCGTATCCCCATCCACTTTTTTAAAGCCCCTCAAACATGCGAGCCACTTGAACGTGCGAATTGGGGACCACCCCATGTTTTCATACTTTGGTGGAAGATGACTACCGTCTTTTTCGTCCTATCACCCGCGGATGGTAGGCGGTCTCTGCTGAACCGGGCGGATCACCGGACGACTCAGAACCACTCCTACGATCGGCGGCTCATTTCGTCATTTTTCAACTCTGCCCTAAAACAACTACAGATTCAATATAATTTTACCGACGAAATGTTTGTTAAATAAGCTTCTGCATGCCAGTTATTATGTTATATGATCTTAATGACGCAGTTTTTAAAAAATCATATTTGCTTTCTTTACTTTCAGGTAGGAACATTTTTCTTATGAGAATTTCTTGAAAACATCTGACAAAAGGTGAAGCCGGGTAAGTATCGTGAATATTTTTTGCACGGTTAAAAAAAATGACCTAACGTCCAGTGAAAGAAAATGAACTGCGAGTTTAAACGAATTGGAGTTGTGTTGGGATTGGATCACATACATTTCGGGTCTAGTTTAGTTAGATGATGAATGTTTATCCTTTTGCCGCGCTTGCAACTTGATGAACATCAAGTAAACATCAGTAATGTATGCATATCCGGTCCAATTTGGATATTTATGAGCACTGCACTGTGAAAGTCGATCGAAGACATTCTGGTAATCATGGAAAGGAATTTCACACAAATATGCTGCATCACTCTTGTTAGAATTTTCACCGACCCGTGACTATTCCTTTTCTGAATGCCAGTTTCTAAGATCCCCATGCCACAGCGCTCAGACACAGAATAAATAAATACATGTTCGTGACAAAAAAAAATCCAATTGCAAATACAGTAGACCAGGCACCAAGTACAGTGTACGCTAGGTGGTTCATGTTTCCGACGACTGCCATCGTGCGTCGCGGCGGTCGCTGGCCGTGGACGAGCAAGGCGAGAGGGGGGGGGTGCATTGCAGATGGAGCCGCGAGATCGAGAGAAAGGTGCGCAACAACCGGTGTGTAGGGTTATAATTTGGCCCGCGAAATCCTGTCGACATCCTCGTTAGGGCTATCATTAACCTGGCTTGTTGTTTAATAATAGACTTGCCGGACCGACCCGCATTCCACCTCCCCCTGCATTTAGCTCGCTGTTGGTATACAGGGGCGGGCTGGGCCCCGTAAACATCTGATCGGTGGAAAGCGGGTGGTTGGGTTAGGCAGGCTGTTGTTAATACTGTAAATTTTGGAATCCTTTAATTGTGTTTTTAAACTGTTTTTCGCTCTGCAACTGAAACAGGAGAGGAGGCTGGCATATTTTATTGGTTAGCTCTTATACAGTACAAATGGTGGAATGTGCCATCCATGTTGATGTTGCTCTCACAATTCGGAATCCATCCTGTTTATAATTATTTAAATCTTATTTTGTACTGGATATCATGTGTCTGGAAGTACATCAGGTCAGCAAAATAATTTGGAATAACCCGGGACAGGTCGAAGATATGAGCTGCTTCGTAATAGTAATTCGGAACATGGTCGGTTTTTAAACGACTCAATGAGTTCCACGGTCTCCACGGTTTTTCTTCCATTCAGAAGGAAGGCGTGCGTAAGAATTTCTCTCACCCGAAAAATTCCGAAGGTCTCGATCGGGAATAGAACCCACGATCACTGGAATAACAGTTAACAGTACTGAATGTAACCAATGGTTGAACAAGCATGCGCGAGCATCTTCTGACCTTAAACACGTTTCTTAAAATCATTTCGAAATTAGGTAATTAATTTAGATTTGTTTAAATTTTTTGCTGCTTTAATTTTACATAAAGGTGATGTCGTCATGCTGAATACGCAAAAAGAAGTCGACTTTTCAGAATCTTTTTTTCTTATTAAATTATTATTATTGAGAAACGAGTGACGACCAAACACGTTTGATGGGGGCGAGCTTCATCGTTTTGAAAGCGCGCCCCTCACCTGTAAATCTGTTTGTCGTGGTGGTGGCCCTGTGTAATGTCCGCCCCCTGTTGGCATAACTAAAGGAGACTTGTGTGTGCGCACGGTTGGCGCAAAGTGATAGAGGAACGCTTTTTTTACGAAGGTAGTGAGTATAGGTGGGGGGGGGAGAGGAGAAGATGACGACAACATGGCTTTAGGCCTGGTGTAAATTGGGTTCGAAATATGGAAACGTTTCCAGTTTAATTTGGCATCACTCAACGTGGTGGCGATAAACGTTAAACGAAGCTGGTGTCGACGAGTTCTCTTTTTTCTTTTCTTCCTATATAGTAAATGATGTCAAAGAGCTTACATTTTTTCTTACAAAAAATATATGTTTATAGGCAAGTGATAACATTTTATTTATTGTAATATGAGCGCCTCAAATTATCTGTTTTTCGGTGCAGTTTTTTAAAGTTTTTTTTAGGGTTTTCTTGGGGCAGGAAAATGCTGTCACCTTTGGAGGAAATTTATTTATTGGAATTTGAGCAAGCTCCTGGCACTAAATGGCGAATGTTGTGACAGTGTTAGGCAAGTCCATAATTGTCTGCCATCCTGGTTACTCGACATCGGCAACGTTGGGCGGGACATGAGAATTTGTTGATTTTTTTGTTGACATTTTGAGCCCAAATGTGGGTAATTATTAGGTTTTTTTTGTCTGCTACCCTCTGATCAAGTAAAGCGGCTCCGTATTCTTGGCATGTGACATTATCGTAAGCCAAAGCATTTCTATAGCGCCAATATTTGGACTGATAACACGGAACCTTATGATGACGTATCTAGTGAACCTCTCGTTTTCCAATTGGAGAAAAAGCCCGAGTTACACCACTAAAAGATTCACCGCCTCAATTGCTCAATGGATTTTTATTTTCATTTCACTATGGCGTCCAAGACCACAATGAACAAAATGCTCCTGCACGTTGCTCGTCCTTGTACAATAAGAATACCGAACCATGTGTATGTATCTACGGTATATAAAGTGCTGAAGTGGAGGGAATCACGCGTTGCTGCTTCGATCAATTAATACTTTTAAGACTTGGATGACGTATTTGTTGAAGAATACGTCTAGACACATTCACTTTACATGTGGCGTGACTTGCTGTGTCCATCAGTGTTTCGAACTTTCGATTTGTGGTTTGAAGCCTTGTTTTTTCTGTGTGTAGCTTGCGCCACTTGTCGGACGGCCGATTTATTAAATTGACGCTAGATGGCGTGGCCAGGGAAGCACCTCGTTATGGAGTGACGACAGCCGGCAAAGATATAGAAAGAAGAGTTAGAGCGCTAGAGATCATAGCTTGGCCGAATAAAGTGCCTCATTTGCTTTGTGCCGCAAAGAATCGAAAGAGAAATCGATAATGATTGTGTATTGTTATGTTGAGCCATTTTATATACCGTTCGTAAACATGAGAGGTTTTCTTTATTTCTAATCTAGCTAGCTTTTCTGTAAATAACAAGTCTCAGAGGACCAGTCTTAATCAAACATTTGGTCCCCATGTATCATATGGATAACCCTGCTTGCAATTGTTGTTCGATGGTGTCCATGGGCTATGTGATATGCATAATAAATTCGTA
The DNA here is from genome assembly GCA_034698785.1 of Mycogona germanica. Classification (NCBI taxonomy): domain Eukaryota; kingdom Metazoa; phylum Arthropoda; class Diplopoda; order Chordeumatida; family Chordeumatidae; genus Mycogona; species Mycogona germanica. The sequence goes on from JAQGBY010000994.1 coordinate 33,561, forward strand.
TCTCGTGAACGCAACAACATAACCGTCTAAATAAAGTTGTGATAACGAATTACAGCACTGCATCCACCAGAGTAAATTGCAAAGCGCAGTGTTAAGTCGTTGGTGTGTAATCGAATCAATCACGGACAAACTCGAAGACCAACTTTGTTTCAAAATACAGCTGAATCAGATTAATTTGCATAAATTCTGGATTCAACTATTTGTCGATTGCATGCAGTTTTTTTTTAGCCAGGTTTCAAAAGTAACCACACCAGTCACCACCACACCGATTGTTCACATTGACAAATGGTGGGCTATTACCGGTTTCCTCTCAAGTGCGATGGCCAATTTGGATTCAGGACATCAGATTTGGTTTAACATCTGACAAAATTCAGTGAACATCTGATGTGGTTTAGTAAATAGATAGTGTTCTGGAACACGCCGAGACAGATATTATTTTAAGAAGAGAAATAAACCATTTCCAATAAAATC